>SCDY01000718.1:0-77358 GCA_004143825.1 Drosophila micromelanica | reverse complement strand
CGGTTCAGTTTTGTCAAAGTTATGGATGCTTGAAATATGGGAACTATGGATCTGAGAGTTTTACATGTCAAAATTTTTGCCAATTTTGGCATGAATTTTGACCAAAAATTTTACCCCCTCAGAATCTGTTTTTATGTTGTTTTTTATACAAATTATGACAAATACAATCGATTATAAACATAAATTAAAAATTCTAATTTTTGAAAAAAAAATTTTTTTGAAAATAAGTAAGGGTCTCCCCTTGTGATTTTTACCAAAAAAATCCAAAAAAAATTTATTTTCAATAATGCATATAATTTAAATGCAGAATCAATCTAGATGACAAATCATGACAAAAATGCCATCAAACATGAAAATCGGTTCAGTTTTGTCAAAGTTATGGATGTTTGAAATATGGGAACTATGGATCTGAGAGTTTTACATGTCAAAACTTTTGTCAATTTTGGCATGAATTTTGACCAAAAATTTGACCCCCTCAGAATCGGGTTTAATATTGTTTTTATACAAATTATGACAAATACAATCGATTAAAAACATAAATTCAAAATTCTAATTTTTGAAAAAAAAATGTTTTCGAAAATAAGTAAGGGTCCCCCCTTGTGATTTTTACCAAAAAAAATCCAAAAATAATTTATTTTCAATAATGCATATAATTTAAATGCAAAATCAATCTAGATGACAAATCATGACAAAAATGCCATCAAACATGAAAATCGGTTCAGTTTTGTCAAAGTTATGAATGTTTGAAATATGGGAACTATGGATCCGAGAGTTTTACATGTCAAAATTTTTGTCAATTTTGACATGATTTTTGACCAAATTTTTGACCCCCTCAGAATCGACTTAAGTGTTGTTTTTTATGCTAATTATGACCAATACATTCGAATAAAAATATAAATTCGCAATTCTAAATTTAAAAAAAAAAATTTGTTTTTGAAAAATTACAAGGGGGACCCTGATTTTTGTAAAAAACATGCCAAAAATTTTATTTTCAATAATGTATATATTTTAAATGCAGAATCAATCTAGATAACAAATTATGACCAAAATACCATCAAATATCAAAATCGGTTCAGTTTTGACAAAGTTATGGGAGTTTGAAATTTGGGACCTATTGATCCGGGAACTTAACATATCAAAATTTTTTTAACTTTTGACATGTTCTCTCTCTCTCTCTTACTATTGCAAGACTGTATTGTGTAGTTCATATAAGAAAATTCGATCGTAAATTGAAATGATATCATCAAATGACGCATTTTAGACAGCAAGGCTATTTAATTAGTGGCCACTGGAAGATAAATGTTCTCTTCAATCAGCAATGTTTCTCTAATAAAATAATGATTTGCATTTCAACAAACTTTTGTTATTTAAATGTGTATTTATATTTATTATAATACTAATTTATGTCTCGCTTAAAGCTTAAGACTAATTGAATTTACATCAGCTAGCACCACAGGGGGACAATAATCGAATAATTTAGAGTCACCCTGTGGCGCTTTGTGGCTTTCAAGCCCCCATCCAAGTTGTCCAAAACGAACTTGAGTTTTGTTTGTTGTCCAAACTTTTATTTTTAAATAAGTATTTGAAATATTGTGGATTAAAAACAATGCAAGAATTCAATGGGCTACTTTTAATTGGCCATTGCCAAATGTTTGTGTTGTCAATTAAACGTGCATTGAACCCTGACGTTGAACTTCCGCTCCAGCTGCGGGTTCAAGTTTATGACATTTCTAAGCGGCGCACAAATGAAGTCATCTCGTGACCGAGGCGTGCCACCGGTTTAATGAACTGAACGCCACAGCCGCAGACAGACAGACAGAGTCGCTACCACAGCCACAGCCCCACTGAGAGAGTCAGTGTGGAACCGCAGTCGCTTTCCCACGACACTCTGGCTGGCCATCAGCTGGCTGGCTGGCTGGCTGGCTGGCTGGGCATAATGCACATATCAGTGGACACAGCTCACTCCACGAGGAGAGCCATTGATCAGGTAAATGCGACTGGACAGCGGCAGTCCATCATTTTCGCAAGCACATAATGATATACATTTCGGAAGCAATGTATCTGAACTTTACCATAATTTCGCGAACATTATTATTGGCTTCGAATCGCTGAGTTGAGTTGAGTTGAGCTGCGCCGCCGGCCGCACTTTATTGTTGCATCATCATCATCATCATCATCAACAACATCATCATCGTCGTCGACCACCTGTTGTCCTTAAAGCGCTGCAAAGCGATAAATATAAAGTAAATTCAGTTTGCATTTTGATTCACTTTTTACTTTACAGTTGCTTATTGAATACCCTGTACTCAGAATATAGGTAAAATAAGTATAAAAATATACTTATTAAATATTACATTATATATAATTAAATATACATTAGGGAATACCCTTAATGATACACAGCAGCTTTAGAACCACGCCATAGAGTTATAAACACATTTTATGATCAAAATATATTTTTAAATTTTTTTGAATTACAATTATTTATTTTAATTAAAAAAATATTAATTTGCATACTAGAAAACCTATTTTATTTCTTTAAATTTCAAAAGAATTTTTGTTTTTTTCTTAGATTACTTATACCCAAGTACAGGGTATCTCACAGTGAAACTTTTACGGCTGCTGCATTCTTACAAGCCTTTATTATTATTTATTCATAAAAGATTTTTGATTTTACATTGCGTGCGGCTCTGTCTTGAAGTGCATTTTCCAGATTTACATAACAATTGGCCTTTGAATTGAAATTATTGAACGGGGCAGATGTGGCAGACAGGCTGACCAGGCGAACAGCAAGTGCCGCAACTTTGCGAGCATTAAAATCGCTTTGCCGCTATTTAAAATAATTTACGATCTTATCCAAATCGAAGCTTGATGCATTTGCTGCCGTGACTCGGCATAAATAGTCTCGAACTGGCCAGAAATTAAACACACACACAGCGATTATTCACGCCCATTGTGCGCAGTCGCGCCTACAGCTCGAATAGCCAGGTTGCCTCGTTTTAGCCAAGTTGTGGCCTGGACACTAAGTAGGTTAGGCTCTGTTCACACTAACACTTTTTTGCACTTTTAAAAAATTGTTAAATCATTTTGTCTGTGTTCGCAAAATGTATTCAGAATTTTACGAACATTATTTTAAAATTTTCAAATAAAATTATTTTGATTTAGGGTTTGAACCCTATGAACATTGAATTAATTTTGGGTTCGAATCTTGGTTCGCAAAATATGTTAATAATATTAATTATGGGTTCGAATCTGTGTTCGCAAAAAGTATTCCTAATTTGACAAATATTATTTTAAATTTTTAAAATAATTTTTTTTGGATTAACGGTTTGAACCTCTATGAAGAACATTAAATTGATTTTGGGTTCGAATCTTGGTTCGTAAATATATTTTTTGGGTTCGAATATTGATTCGCAAAAATTATCGAAATATGTGCTTTTGAAAATGCTTTCTTTCTATTATATATATAAATTTTGTAACTAATTTTTGAGAAAAAAAAAAAACAAATCTGAACCGGTTCAAGTTTTATATTTTTGTACTTTTTTTTTAATTTTCGTTCAGTTAAATTGGAAAACAATTTTTTTTTTTTTATTTTTCTTATGACCAATATTTATGTGTAAATTGTGCAGCTACCCAAAAACTCGCTGCGGCGACTTGCTGCAGGTTAGTCTGAACACAGCATCAGTTGCATTATGCGTTGGCAACACACACACACTGGATATTTTGGGCCACGGTTAATTTTGCATGGCTAAAAACACAGTAAATAAAAAAGTAAAGGGGCAAACTAATTCTCGATGGACGCGGCGCTTTCGCCCAAATCTTTGGCGATCGGTTCGAGGCGTTGCAGCAGCTGGTTGCAGGCCTCGCACTCCCGATCGCTGCGGATGCCGTTCGGCTTGGCCAGCTCCGAAATCAGCTCCAGGATGCCCGCCAAGAGACCGTTGAACTCCTGCTCGTACTCGGCCACGTTTGACTCGAAGTTCTGTCCGTCCACAGAGTCCGTTAGGTAGGTGTTGTAGTTGAGGCACAGCTGGCCCAGCGTGTACAGGGAGCGGACAAAGGTCACCGGCTCCGACAGCAGACACAGCAGCAGGCACTGATCCAACGTGTCCTCGAACTGATTCAAGAGCTCATCCACCAGCTGCGCCTTCTGCGCCAGCTGCATCAGCGCCTGCCAAAGCGGCTGCACAATGTCCATGGTCATGTGCTGCTCCAGCTGCCGGATGCAGTCGCTCATCCGCCGCAGCAGCGTCCAGGCCGGTGAGCCTGCTCCGGGCGCGGCCAGGTAGTTGGGCCGCAGTTGATGCTGCACGTAGTGCAGATAGAAGAGCACACGGTGCAGCAGCTGCAGCTGCTCCAGCGGCTCCTCGTGAATGACCAGGCTGATGGGCCACTTGGGCTCGTAGCGCAGCGTGAACGCCTCGTGGACGCCCAGCTCAACCTGTGCCGGCGGCTCGCTGGACGCGTCCGTATCGCTGCCGGGCTCCACTTCGCTGAGATTCGTCACCTGTCGGCTTAACTTCGAGTCCAGCCATGTTTCCAGCTGTGTGGTGACGGCGCAGTCCATCAGCTGGCTGCGCAGCAGATGCTTGTGCGGATCGGGACTGTGGTGCAGCGACTGCATCAGCAGCTTCTGCAGCTGCTCCGGCCTCAGCTGCTCCGACCAGTTCGCCAGCAGCGACTGCATTAAGCTCGTCTCTTGGAGCAGAAAGTACGCGCCCAGATTTTGCAAGTGTTGGAGCAGCTGTTGCTGCTGGACGAGCAGCTCGAGGAGTTTGCGTGCCGGCAGCTCGTAGCTGCTGCGGATGAGATCCGCGTGCGCCGTTTCGCCGGGCACGTAGCTCAGCGGGGCCTGCATCAGCTGCATCTGCACGTTGCACTGGCGCAGCACGTTCAGATACTTGCCGGCCAGGAAGATGGGCTCCAGCAGCGGCTCCAGGAACCGGGGCAGTCGCTGCAGGTGCAGTCGATACCGTCGCAGCCAGTAGGCGTGGCAGCACTGCTTGGGCGAGAGCAGCGTGCTGCTCATGTCCCCGGCGCTGGTGTCCTCCACAAAGAACTCGCGCCGCACATCGTAGAGGACGCCCTTCTGCGTCCACAGCTGCACCAGCTTCATATAGTGATGCGCCACATCGGTGAGCGCCCGCTTCAGCTCATCGCACTGGAAGTGCTCCTGGTGCTCGTCCATTGCGCTCAGCAGCTGGGCGGTGTTCGGTTTCATGCCGCGCACCCGGCTGGTCAGCGTCGCCAGCGTCTCCATGGTGCGCAGCCAGGGTCTGAGCTGGTGCACCAGCTGCTGCAGGTTCAGCTTGCGCTGCCCCAGCTGCGTTTCCAGCGCGGACTGCAACTCAAAGTACTGCTCCATGCTGCCCTGCAGCGCCACGCCCAAAGAGCGCACGGAACCGGGACTCATGTTGGCGTCCCCGATGAAGCTCTGCACGCTGATGAAGTAGCCGATCAGCGGCAGCAGCTCCTTGGCCAGCGTGCGAAAGGCGCCGCTGAAACGCTCATCGATCTTGAAGCGCACTTTGTCCATCTGATCCGGTTGCAGCTGGGCGATCTGATCCATTGAGAGTTCGGGTCGGATGTGCGTGGAGGGCACACCCGAGAAGGCGTAGATCAGATCCCGGATGAGCAGGCGCTCCTGTTGCGGCAGCGTCAGCTTCGTCACATCCTCGGTGGGCATAAAGAAGCCGCCAACGCTCTCGAATATCCAGGAGCCCATTGTACGCTTGAAACGCCCATCCTTCGTGCCACAATCCTCCGGCGTATCCTTTTCATCGGAAGGTTCAAATCCTACATTTTTGGGTACTTCCGATTCCATGATAATCAGTAGAAAATATATATATATATATATAGATTTTTTGTGAATGGTATTATTTGTTTCAATTGCTGTATTTGCTGAAACTCAGCAAATGTGAAGGAGTTCCGAATTAAATTCCTTATCGCCAGACAGTTTTGATATGGGTACAAATATTTCCATGTTGAGTAGATCTCTATTTTACTAAAAATATAGTCAGCAACTTATTTTGCAATAGATTTGATAAAAGCAGTTGGGTGTACACAACTGTACAATGCTCTGTTCACAGTGTAATTAATTTAATTTTTAATAATTTGTTTAAAATATTGTCGTTCTTAACATGATGATAATAACATAAGAACTTTAACTTTAGCTTTGTGACTTAAGCCAATATACTCTACAACACAGCTGTAAACAGAGTATAAAACGCTTCACGGACTCGCTTGCCCTTATCCATGAGTAGAATTGTTTTTGTGCCCTTAAAGATATTTATGTTTCACATTTTTAACTGAAAAGTCCACCTTAGAGGTTAGAACCTCACGCCATGGCAACTATTGAACAGTCTCGGGCCGTGCCAGGCTTTGGCTAACTTATGAATGGAAGCGGCGGCGTCGCAATTCATTCAGCCAAAATGAGAGACACAATACACAATATTCATTTGCAGGTGGCACGTATCCGTACCGAGCGGCGATGTCTGCGTCCATCCACAGGTGGTTTTGCATTGGATACCAGCTACATACATGAATCAGTTGGGTGCCCCTTCGTGATCGGCGTAGGGAAACGTGTTGAGAATTTTTCACAATTTCAACACAAAATTCACAACGTTGGGAAAAAACTCGAAAGAGACACAAAAAGTTGTATTAAATAAACATGCTGATGCGCCCTGCACTTTCTTTATAAATAAATAAATATTGTTGTAGGACGCTTGAAAATTCGTACAGCACAGATAACTATGAGAACACTTTATTTATGGGCTTTGTCGCGTGAGTGCCACTTGTCGTTGTTGTTGTTGTTGATGTTCTCATTCTAAACAATGCTGCGTCAGCGTCGACGGAGACGGCGCTGTCGTCGTCGACAGCAACATTAGCATAAATAAATAAATAACCGTAATAACAACGACGAACGCCAACAGCAACAGCAACAACGGCAATAAAGTGCACTGGTAACGTGAACAAGTAAATAACAATAATAACAATGACAACAACAAGAAGTACCGATAAAGCTTTCGAACTTCTGTGGCGTTTGCTACTTACTTCCACTTACACTTTTTCTTTCGCCACCAAATGCACTCGAATGCCGAGCTTTTGTTTTCGTTCTCTCTTCTAACTCTCTTCTTTTCTATTAGTATTGACAGGCAGTCAGCTATAGGGCACTGGGGTGCCAAATGCATAAAATAAAGAAATTAATTTTAAAAAATAAGAATTTTATAAAAATAAATCTAAAGTTATATTACATAGTTAATTAAAGCATGCTTCATTTATTGCATCATTATATTATCATATGTTCTATTATATTCCACTCTCACTGTTAAGCACTGTGCTGCAGCCTACTACAATAACAACATTTTGACAGCGTCGCTGTTAATAACAAGAACAGCAATTAAAGCTCTTCTAGCATGTTTTTGTTGTTGCCGGCAATCAAATTGAGTGCAAAGCTCTGTTTTTAGTTTCGGCAGCGACCGCGGCCTAGAGAAGGGCTGGGCTTTACTGAGACAGCGACAATGGCAGCGACAGCGACTGCGACGCCGGCTTTGAAGTGCGATGTGCTCTGACTGCAAAAAAGTGCCGTTTAAGGTTTCGGGGTTTTTTTTTGTCGCTCTTGCTTATTGCATTATTTATACGCTCGCATGTACTTTCTTGGGCGCAACACACGCACGTACTCACACACATCCACGCGCGCGAGCTATAAACAAAACGCGCACAATATCAACAATAGCAACAGCTACGCCAACTACAACAACAACAACAGCAGCAGCAACGTGTCGCATTGGTGACAATTTGCGCCTACTGCAACACTCTCGGTCTCAGTCTAAGCCGCTCTCGCAGTCAACGCTATCGCTGTCGCAGCCGCTGTCGCAGTAGCGCCAAACGCGACCGCATTCTCAGTCAAACAACAAACGCAACTGAAGTAACAACGGTGTCCGCGTCCCGTCCACGACAATAAAATAAGCCGCTAGGGCTAAATTTGTATCAAATTCCCCCACCTCAATTTAATTGCAAGTGCTATAAAGAATAACGCAAGAAGCAGAAAGTGATTACAATTGAAAACAAACACACACACACACACACACACACAGAGACATTTTTGTGAAAAAGCTTCGCTTAAAGTTCGCCAAGTGCAATTGGCTACTCGTGTGTTTTTGTCTCTGTCGCTCTGCCAGCAAGTGATGAAATTGTTGTTGCTGGTTCCCGTGGGTGTGTGTTGTTGTTGTTGTTGTGCTTAATGTGGCCTCTGCCAAAGTGTGAACAGTGGGTCGTGTGGCTGCAGCGCATCCTCGTGCCGATCCTGCACTTCTGGAGCTTTTGCAGCATGTCGCTAACGCGCAGTCGCCAAACGACGCTCAAGTGGATTAAAAAGCGTTTTGCGCTGCCGCGTCGACGTCAGCAGCAGCAGCAGCAGCAGCGGGTGAGTGTCCTGAGTACAAAATGTGGGTCAACTAGAATTTCAACCCCGATTGTTTCTGCTTAACTCTAACTAATTGATTCTTGTCTAACGTTTTATTTCTGGTGAATTCAATTAAATGCGAAATTCAATTAAAGCCAATAATTTTCGGCGTAATTTGCGGCTAATTTTGTTTTTACTACGAATCGAGGGCGTCGTCCACAAAGGGTTTAAGCTTTTGCATTAGCGTGACTTGGTTCAATTTCTCCAAAGTTCCGACGTCAAAAGTTGCTAAGCTGCCCTTTTAGTTGCACACCCTTCTATCTATACTAACTGTTTTTTTTTAGCGTGACGTAGCTGCCAACTGTCTGCCGCTTTGTTCCGGTTCCGCTTTTATATTTTGTTAAATACACCACCAGCAGCTAGGTGTGTCCAATGGCCTGGCCATGAGCCGCATAAATATTGTTGTTGTTGTTGTTGTTGCTTTTTTGCATGTGCACCCTGTGCCTACGCCTGTCCTCAGCCTGAGCGATTATCGCTGTCAGTTTGAGAAACATTTCTAGGCGTCTTTTTTTCTTTTTTTTTTTTGCGCATTGTTAGAAATCAAATTTATGCTATTTTTAATGAAAGTTTGGGTAATTTGAAGAGTTTCTTTTTTTGGCAATTATTTGTGCGATTTCGAAATTGTTGCGGTAACTAGCTGTTTAACTGTAAAACTATGTGTATTGCAGGCAAAACACGTAAAGGGGCGAGTTTGACAGACGTCGCGAGCATATCAAAAAGTTTTCTATTGGCATTTGTTGCAATAGTTTGAAGGGTTATTATAGTTGATATACTAAATGTTTTAAACTTTTTAATGAGATCATTGTTTGGCTTAAAAACTTAAATAGAGCTATTGTTGTTAAAAAAACTGCTGACATCATAAATTGACTCACTATTTAATTAACTCACAACTGGCGGAAATGCATTTTTAATGAGTTAAGCTCACAATTCCAACTAAGCTGATCACAGATCAAATCACAATTCATAGATATATATTAATTCTGCTTCACAATTTAAAGAGCATTTAGATTGTGACATATATTTTCAAAAGAAAATCGCACACATTTTCTGCTGAGACTGGCTATAAATTCAAAACATTATGTTTATCCCCTGTCCAAATGTTTATTTCTCAGCACTTAGGCTTTCTGCCCGTTGCGCTGTAAATAAACATCGCATGTTCCGATAATCGAAATCACATTAAATACCATGGAATCGAGCACAAAAGCTAGAGAACTTTACGTTTATTCTGTTTGCTTGTAAACAAAAGGCCTGTCAAAAGGCGGACATAACCTAAGCGCTGTGTGGCAAGTATCTCAGTTTTTTTTTTGCCAAGTTCAAGGTGTCGGCGGCAGATGTCGCTCTATGCCGCTTGGCACTTGGCAATTATGGCTAACAAAGAGGCGGGCACAGGGCCAGGGGAACGTAGTGCAAACAATAAGACTTGCGACCCCGGCACGCAAAACAGACTAACAAAAAATGTATAAAAGGAAAGATACCCTACCCCCCGAGCACACCAAATGTGGGTGTGTTGTTGTGCGGTCTATTCATCCATCACTGTGCAACACAATTAAACAAAGTCGGTGGACATGAGTTATTATCAAGTGTTAAAATTAATTTTATATGGATATAAAAGTTGGATATATAAAAAATATAATTTAAGAAAATTCTTAAATATATGTTCAATCCATTGACTTTTAAAATTATATTTAAATTAATTATATCGTATTTATTGACTTAAATAAAAGAAGAAAATGATAAAACATATAAAGTAAATTCAGAATATGAAGGAGATTGAGATAAAATCTATAATTCAATAAAAAATACGATTAAACTTTAATGAGTATGGTCTAAGAAATCATTTCTAGAGTTATACATAATAAAAATTCTAAAAAATTTTGGTTTATATCATTGAAAAACAAACTGCAATCCTCAGTATTCAAAATTCTAAAAAATTTAAAAAACTAAAAACCAAATTATAATTTATTAGTTTCAAATTTCTTATTATTAAAAAATTTGTATATAAATTAGAAACACGTATATTTGATCATATTAGTTAATATTGCTGCATAGTGTATTTTATTTTTTATTGTAATTTGTATAAAACTGGCATTCAATCAATTCAAGAGCTCAGCTTTTGATTCGTTCGGCGGAATCACATTGAAAAGCGTTCGCACGCATGGAAAATCATTGAAGCCTGCAATGGGCGAGTGTATCTATAGCTAGGTGTGTATCTGTATCTGTGTCTGTGTGTGCTCTACACCCTCGAAGGTGTGTGTGTGTGTGTGTGGGGAGTGTGTGCGGCTTTTCCATTTGGCGCTCAGCTCATTTCAATTTAGTTGCGCGCCGCAAACGCTTTGAACTTGTTTTTCACCGGACAGACGCGGACGTTTCGCATTCGCAGTACCAGTTAGAGTAACCGTTGGAGCAACCAGTGTCAGGCCCTGCCCAGAGCCAATGATTCGTCTATGGTTTTTTCTTCCCCCCATTGATCTCCTCGCTCGGATCGCGCAACGCCCCCCGCAAAAATTTGTGCGCGTTTCGATTTTTTGGCGCGTTTTTCATTTGTTTATTTTTTGTTTTTGGCCCCTCGCACATTGCACGTAGCTGGACCTGAACCTTTCTGTCTCTTACCCTAGGCTACGGAGCCACAGCAAAAAAAAAAAAAAATACAAACCCAAAATAAAATAAGGAATACAAAACGAAAACAACAACTATGTATTGATAAATTGCCAGCCGACGATTTCCGTCGTGACCCGCGCGTTATGCAAAATGCTCAAATGTAAATAAATATTAAAATAATACAAAAATCACTAAGCCGACTGCTAAACCTCCGCTACCCCTCGTCCTCTCCGGACGATTTGGTTGTCTTTTGTGCCTTTGTTGGTTTTTGTTTTGTGAAAAATGAAGTGAATCTGTCTTTTGTAAAGTGAATCGCCAGTGCCATAATAATAAGCAATAATAATAATAATAATAATGTAAGCCGACAAATTTCGGAGTGGCAGACAGAGGCTGAGTTTCTTCGTACAGCATTTTCTTTATTTATGAAAACAATAAACGCAACACAAACTACGCATTAAGCGATACCCAACACAACACATCCCTGCCACCCCTCACCTTGTTTGAATCCCTGTTTCGGTTCGGTTGAGTTCCCAGTCTGGATCCGCCAGACGGTTTCCTGGCTCTGGCACGCATATAATTTGCATGTGGATATCTCGAGCTGCCCGCATCGATCTTTATGAGAGGCGACTGCAGCAAGATGTCTTATGTAATCTGGAAACTATTCATGAAGCAATATGCTCGCCTGCGCCTGGGCCACAATACGCAGCCACTCAGGCCGACATTGATCTGGCATTCGTATGCGGCCATTGCAACGGTAGGTGGCTTCGCTTTGGGGCATCCACATCCACTATGAAAATGGGTATGGAAATGGAATTGGAATTGGTATTGGAATTGGTATTGGTCTCAGCCTGGGAATGCGGGTCACCTGGCAGCCTGTTGCAGTTGCAGTTGCTGTTGCTGCTGTTGTTAAGCTGCGCTTTTATTGATTTAAATTGAGTAATTTGTAATGACAGCATCCACTGCCAGTCGAGCTCACGTGTAATTGCAGATTAATGACGCTCAATTACTCCTAAGTAAGCGCTCAAATTGAGAGATCAAAATATGATATCATACTTGGCCCATTTACTCGAACCTTTGATCACTTTGCTAAAATCTTAACGAACTTACTGTTTTTGTTCGTGATTTTTCTTATAGACTGATTCTACATTTTGCATTTTACATTTAAAAATTTATATTTCTAGCTTTTGAATTAAAATATCGAAACATTTTCTCGACTTTAAGAATCTTAAAGTTTCATGTTCAATAGATTCAATGGCAATGGCTATAGCAATGGAAAATATTACATAAATTTTAATTTGTGAAGTTCTCCAGCACATAATTTAAACATTGACAAACCAAATTGAACCAATTGGGATGCATGATAAAATTTTGATCAGTTCGAATCTGCACGCAAAAAATTTGAAATCAATGACAACAATTATTATTTTAAAAATTCCTTTTCATCCTCACTTTAAACTTTCATAACTTTGTTAAAACTTAACCGATAAACTTACGGAATAACTTATTAATAATCTCAATCTCTCAAATTAAAAATATACATTTAAATTTTTTATGAAATTGTTGTGGTAGATTTTCAAAAATGTTGACAGCACATTTTCCGCACATAAACTCAAAGCAAAGCGAGCCGCGAGAAATTGCAAAGGAAATGAAGGAGATTTGGGGGGAAAAAAAAATTGAAGAAAAAAAAATGGCAAAAATACAAAGTAAAAAGTTGCCGCAATTGACGTAGTCGTAATTTTTTTTATTGATATGATATGAGGAGCAGGAGACGGGACCACCAACGGCCAAGAGCCATTGGCCATTTGGCCATTTCGGCCGCTTCGTTTGCCGGCTTAAACGTACTGTCTGCCCCATTGATAATAACAATCTGAAAAACTAAGAGATGCAATAAGTCAGCGCTAAGTGTTAAAATGTCGATATTAATTGTGGACTGGCTGCCACCGGTTAGCGGCACAGCTCCTGGTACTGCTCCTGCCCCCTACCCCCTGCCCCTGCCCCTGTTCCTATCCCCGCTAGACTCGCTCGCATTTAAATAAATTGCGATTATGGCCGCAAATGTGGCAGGCAGCAAGGCAGAGCCAGTGAACCGCGCAACAGCCGCCAATGCGCTAATAATATTTATCAGTGCCTCATTTGTTGCACGGACAGCGGACGGAAGGGGGGGTTGGGGGAGGCAACGGCTAGTCGTTGGCCAATAAACCCAAAAAAAAGAGAAGCAAATAAAAATCGTTGCGGCTAATTGCGATGAATGTGCTTGTTGGTGTTGTTGCTGCTGGTTGCTGTTGGTGGCTGCCTCGTTGTTGTTTCTTAGGTGGGGGCTGCTCTTGCTGCTGCTGTTGCCGCTGTTGCTGCTGCTTTGTGCATCCGCTCGTCAGTTTTCGGTTGCCCGTTTTCCACATTGTTTGCCAGCCATCCCATGCATATTTATTTGTTGCAACTAAGTAAGTTTTGCATTTTTACCAGAAATCATGCAAAAAACTGAGACATGCAACAGCAACAACAACAACAACAACAACTCTGCTTTTGAACGGCTTTCAAATCGCATTCGAAGCTGTTAACTGAAGAAAGAGCCAGCAAGAGCGACAGGGACATGAAAACTGTTTAAGTTTAATATTTTTCCCGCCGCGCGCACGCACAACGTGGGAAAAACTCATGAAAAATTCAACGCATTCGGATTGAATACAAATTTGTGCATGCCCAATTGCAATATGAAATACAACAAATAAAAAAAAAAACAAATATATATTTAAACTTTGTTTGCAAAGTTTTTTTTTTTAAATCCATCCATTTGGACTTTGGCTGGGAGTTACGATAGGGCACAAAGCAGGAAAAGGCGCCACTGATAAGCGGCACGGCATAAGGAAATGACAGAATATCGTAAACAGCATTATATCATATTGAGTGTGAAACATGATCTGAAGCTAAAGTTGGCAATAATCAGCTTAAAAATGGTTCAATTTACAAATAAAATAAATAGCAATAATATACTCTTTAGAGCTTTATAATTACGTTACGCTTCAAAGGATAAATACATAATATTGATCAATATAAATGGTCATGTCCGTCTGTCTATAGCAAAAAATTTACTCAGCTTTAGAGTTAACATCTAAACACTTGGTCTTTACCCGTCTATTCTCTGCTAACATAAATCTATTTAGTTATTATTATTAAATTGAATTTGCGATACAAATACTTTATAGCTTACATTTTTCTTAAATAATTTAATTGTATTTTGAGATACAAATAGTTTATAGTTTACATTTTTCTTAGCATATCAATATAACTTTTTTATAATTTCGGCTGTCTCAACAAATTGACTTAAATTAAATTGGTGAAAATTGAGCTTAATTGTCCCGGGCCACTTAATATGCACATAATGTAATCGTTAGACCGTTTTATTATAGAGTATATCGCATTCGTTTACACGTTGTCACTTGTCATTCAATATTACAAGCATAGTTTTTATATTTAATTTATTTTATTTTTTTTGTTAGCTGCTTAGCATGCAAATGGGTTTTCTCACATCATTCCATTTGCCACGATCCATGGCTCCGCACAGCTCAACAGGTCCACGGCTCCAACATTCGACCAATTCATTTCTCTTTCGTTTGGAGGGGCAATCAGAGGTTAGGCCTAGCCATTAACGACACGCATTCACGGTCCGACTTCGGGTCCGCGTCCCCATCAGATTCAGAGTCAGAGTCAGAGTCAAGTTATTTTCAATTTCTTTTGGCTGTGTCTGTCACTTGATTTGGGAGCGGGAGCAGTTGAAGTTGCCACCCACGCACAACAAACACACACACACACACCGACACACACTCGATGTGTCTCCAACATTGACTCCATTTGTGGCGAGGGCGCAATTGCAATTTGCACCGCCAACGCAACCACAATTCAATGTCCACCGTTGTGTTTCTTCTTCTTCCATAAACTTGGCGCCCCGTTAGTCGCCGCTAACAAATTAGTTACTGACGCAATATTTTGTGTATTCCGCTTGTCTTTTTCACTATCAAAATCACACGCAATAAATTTAATTTGTTTTTTAGCTTTAGCTTTGGATACCCTGTGTAAGCCAACGGGTATAATGGAAAGATGAAAATGTATGTAATAGAAAACAGAAATGTGTATTTTTTGTGGTTGGCATGAATTCAACCTGATCGATATCGATCGTGATAAGTAATCGATATATAACGATTTTCAGAATAATTTTTTAAAATCAGATATTTAGAATTAAAGAATCTGAAAATACCAATTTTGAAACATGAGTTCTTGTGTACTCTAAGCAAATCAGCTTACTATCGATGTCTTCTAACGTTTATTCAAAATCGATAAACATCGATTTTCCCCATTATTATAAGAGCTATCAAATCAAAAATATTTTTCGTTTTTCCACAAAATAAAATATAAATAAAAGTTTTAATATGAGACATTTTATTAACACATTTGTTTCTAACTTTGGGTATAGAGTAACTTCCAGTCTGTCACCCCCGATTAGAGTGGTTGTTACTTGTTGTCATTTGGTTATTTGTGGGCAGCTGGCGGAGGCGCAGGTGTCGCTTTGGTTGGTCTGGGATTGGGGATATGCCGTAGACTGAAGATTTTGGACACTGGGCACCTGGCGGCAGTTCGGCCTGTCCCATTAATAAAAGAAAACGCAGTCATAATGTTTTGATTAGCACAAATGTGACAAGCGACGCATAAAAATTAATTTCCAAGCTTGTTTTTCCGAATCCCCCCGTATCAGAAGAGTTACGAGCGAAGAGCAGAGATTTTGATTTGATTTGGGATGTGGGTCAGCTGGTAACTGGAAGCGCGTGAGAAGCTAACGCTTGATGTAAATACTTTATATACATTTATATTTATATCTTTGCATATATGTATATAAATCCAATTTCAAACGCCCCAAGGTTATAAACTGGTCTGTGGTGCACTGAAGCGACCTTCCTTTAATGGCCCGACTTGGCCAACTAGTGCAACACTTTTCGATTTCCTTTCCTGCTCGTAATTTGTACAGCAGCCGCCCATAAAACATGGCCAAGTTGGCGCGACCCACTGCCCAAGACCAAGATTGAGTCCAAGACGCACGCACGTAAAAACGCACGCACGCACGCACGCACGCCTCGCTTGAAGACACCTCGAGGCGCCTCGAGCTGGGCAATTAATTGATGAGCTGCATCCGGCTGCAAATTGAACGCTGCTGTGGCCATTGGCATCCGAATCTGGCACAACGTGGCCAAAGAAAATATTTTCGTTTGTGATATATTTATTGGTATTTATTTTGTTTGTCTGCTCTTTTATTTATTTTTATATTTTTGGTTGCACTTCAAAGTTGCCGCTTCTGGTGGCAATTTATTGTGGCGCATGCGCATGCCGCATGCCGCATGCCTGCTGGCGACATCTGGCGGCCAGTCTAGTCAGCCAGACTAGGACTCAGCACAGGACTCGCTGACATTTGGCCAACAGTTAGCGGCTAACACACAAAGCGTTGCAGACAATTTTTTGGTGCGCGTGGGCGTTTGTGAGTAGCCCAAAAATGTTGTGTGTGTGAATGTGTGTGCGTGTTTGGCTTATATGGAAAGCGGCCTCTTAGCCAAAAAGTGTCACATTGTCAGCTCAAGTTTAAAGCATTTGTTGCGGCCAACCAAAGCTAAAAGTTTGGCTAAAACCAAAGCCAGTGGCTCATTGTTATGTGTTTTGGTCAGAAAGGAGGCGGCGGCAACATTTGTTGGCCGTCTTGTGTCGCCACTTTCACTGCGAATTTGCAGTGTGTGTGCAAAAGAAAGTGAATTCTACTGTGCTACACTTGACCTATGACAACAACAACAACCACAGCAACAAAACATTTGACGTTTTGCGCTTTGCCAAAGTCATTTGATTGTCAGGCAATGCAAATGCGACTGCAACTGCATTTGTTTCTTCCATTTTGTTGTTGTTTATTTTCCCCTCCCTTGCCTTGCCACGCCCACACTCGGGCTGTTGTCTGTGGCGCTGTGAAATCGGATCAATGCTGTCCCCAATTGATTTTTTGTTTAACTTTTAACATGCACCCGGCCATCGGTAGCCCCAGGCAACCAAAAGTCTCGCGTGTCTGTGTGTGTGTGTGGTTTTGAAGAACCTTTTATTTCATTTGTTTCTCTTTTTTTTTCGTGCCCCAATTGTAACACACCCTATTTTTAATTTCTACAGTTTACTAGTTCACTGCGATAACAATACCTTAAATATTATTTAAAAAAAAAAAGCTTAACTACCAAAAGGTTAACTATTTATAACCCGGAAATATGTATATGTCAGTCAAAGCAATTATTCCTCCTTATATTATTTGCTATTTTCGCTCTCAGTTTTATAATATTTTTTGGCTACAATTCTCTTTTATTTCTACATTTTCCCTTAACTACTAAAAACCCATAAGAATCTGAAAACATTGCTTAAATTCATAAAATATGCATACAAAGAACGGTTTTCTCTACTCTTTCTTTATATTATTCTCTAACTGAATTTCTCAAAAATACATATATAAATACATATATATTTTAAAATACCATTTTTCCTCTATCTCTCTTAGAGCCTTTTTTGACATGTTTACTCTTTCTCTCTCTCCCTCTCTATCTCTCTCTCTCTCTCTCTCTCTCACTCCTCCACTCTTTCGCTCTTGTTCTATCTTTCTTTCTTTCTCTTTCTCTGACCTCTTCTTACTCTTAATATCTTATCTTCATTCATTAGCGCCCTTCTCTGCGATTTTCACAAATTCAAGTTAAGCTTAAAAATTTTGCTGTTATATCAGCAATGTGAAATATAAGGGTACATTTAACATTTTATTTATTATTATTATATTACATTATATATTATATTTTATTATATGTGGGTTCGATGTTCACCTTTTTAAGTAATTCCTTGACTGCATTACCTTTTTGCCCTTTGCCTCAGTCAGTATTATATGCATTGAACTTCACACGTGTCTAACTTGTAGTTTCTGTTTCTGTCTTTTCGCCCAAATGCAGACTGACACAAACAAGGCAGCAGCAACAACAACAGCAACAACAACAACAACAACAACAACAACAAGCAGCGACCCGGGAGCTGAATTAGTGGATCAGGGCCATTTAAGCGAGATCTTGGTGCTGAGTGACACTCAAATCGATGGCCAGGCCGCGACGGCGGCGCCGCTAGCAGTGGCCATCGACATGGACAACATGAACACGGACATGGACACCAACACGGACAACAACAGCAACAACAGCAGCAACAGGAACAACGACAACGACATGATCGAGGCCAGAGCGGGCCACACAGCGCCCATAGCGCGCGACGAGTTTGTAGATGGAGATGGCGATGGCGATGGGGATAGGGATGGGGAGAGATGGGAGGAGCAGGCGCAACTGGAGATGTTGCAGCAGCAGCAGCAGCAGGCGGAGCAGCTGTCGGCGCTGGGCAAGCCAAATGCTAATTATGTGTGCTGTCAATGCCCAACAACAACAGCAACAACAACAACTGTGAACCGCAGCAAGTCGCGGGTACGCAGCTATCTAAAGAAATGCAAGCAACGCCTAACGGGTCAGCAGAGCAGAGCAACAACAACAACATCAGCAACAACAACAGCAGCAACAACAGCAGCAACAATTACAATGAGCCAGAACGAAAGAACAGCACCCACAATAGTGGAAATTGAATGTGAGGAGGAGCAGAAGGAGCAGCAGGAGCTGGAGGAGGACTCCAGCTGCGGCAGCCGAGATTCGGCCAGTGCCTATGTCGACTGCCTGCCGCTTGACTTGAGTCTGCGTCGAGCGCCAGCTGCGCCACAGGAGACCAGCAGCGACGACGAGCAGCGGGAGGAGCTGGAGATGGAGCTGAAGCTGGAGCCAGAGGAGCAGCAGCAGCTGGAACAGCAGGCAGCCCAGGTACGCCAACAAGCCACAAAAATTGTTAGCCCACTAACTTGGCCCTTTTTTCTGTTTTGGGCATTTAATGCGCCCTCAGCAGGCAACGACTGCTGCTAATCTCGAGTCCAGCACAGAATTGAAGCTAGCTGCGGATGTGGATGTGAATGTGGATGTGGATGGCATGCTGGCCCAATTGATTGACAGGCATCTGTCGCACATTTATCCCATCTACTGGGCACGCACGCGTGCGATTTTAATGCGCCAGGCACGTGAGCTTCTCGCGGCCCATTTTGAGGGCTGCCTGGCCAGCTTTGAGCAGCGATTCCTATGCAAATTTGCGCAAATTGCCGCAACGTTGCGCGCCACTCATCAAATTGGCGAGGTAAGTGCCACATGGGTGATGGGGGGTTTGGGAGACACACCACCACACCCAAAGATTACCCAAGAACCATGTGAAGAGATCGCTGCAGAACTCGACAGATCTATCATTTAGCGTGCGTTTCTCCAGGCTCGCAAATTAGCGCTTGGCCAATTTAACGATCCCCAGCTATGGAAATGAAAATAGCATTGCGAACGAGTGCAAATGGGAATGGAAATAGGGATGGGTTGCGGGTGGAGGTGGGAATAGGGGATAGGTGATCGGGGGGTATACGATTCGGATTGCATAGGGGCATGGTTTATGCACATGGATATTTCATCGAACATTTTTATGGCTTCCTCCCAACGAACCAAAAAATCTGTTGTAAATAAAGTTAAAAAAAATAATCGAACTAAATGTAGAGCATTGAAAATGAAGCTAAAGAACCACAAAAATACCTTGAGAATGGTGTTTATAGAGCTGTTCATAAAAAATAGGCGGAAAAGGAATAATCGAATTATTTGAACATTTGAAAATAAAGTTCGTAGACATTTTAAGTCCGTAAATAAATTATTTATAAAATTAATTAAAAAAAAAAAACAAAGAGAAACAGAAAAATAACAGTGAAAGAGGGTATTTTTTCTAAAACTATAAACTAATTATATAGAATTTTTTTTTCTGTATGAACTGGGGCTTTATTTAAAAGGAAAAGGGGCTCTATTTATAAAGCTTATAAAGTAATGGTTAACATAAGAATTTCTTTTCTCAAAAACTTATTGAAAAAACTTCCGTTTTCGAAAATATTTTAATATCTCATACCTAAATTTAAAATTTAAGCCCAATCAGAATCAATATTTTATGCTTATTTATAAACCAAAACTTGATAGTCAGTCTGTTAGCGCAGCCCTGGCCGCTGTTAACTTAGGTCTAAAAGCAACAGCGCTGCAGCGTAGCGCAACAGTTTAACAGTGCCATTGAGAGCGTAACAGTGCCAAGTCGAGCACAACAGCACGCGCATTGCCAATTGGCAGACAACAACAACTCGTCGGGTGAGCCACGAAGAGCGCTAAGCAGACAGCGCAGCGCAGCGCAGCGGCGAAAAGGTCGAATTGGAGTTCGCGTTCGTGTCGTCAGTTTGAGATTTGAATTCGCGGCGCGCAGTCTTGTGAGCGGCAAACCGAAAATCAGAAATAAATAAACAAACATAAAAAAAATCGAAGACGAAACGTGCAACGCATTCGTATTTCGTATGTTTTTGCAACAGCGGCGACTCACCAAAGAAATGTGCACCAATTCAAACACGGAATAACAACAGTTGGCAATAAAAAAAAAATAATAATAAAAATTGCCCCAGTGTAGTGTCCTCAAAAAAAAAAAAACAAACAAAAAGTCTGATTAAAGAGTTAAATCAAATATATAAAAAGAGCAGAAAGAAATAAAACGAAGCGAAGTAGCCATAAAAAAGTGCCCATAATACTCAACCTAACGCTTTATATGCGCATAAATCAGTCGATTTATTATTTTTTATAGTTTGAGGTAATTTCTGTTAATGTTTTTTTTTACTTTTCTTTTTTAACGCCCAAGTCAAAGCTCAATGTTTATTTTTGAATAGATTGGTTATAATTATATTTAAATTATATATATATTTTTTGTATTTTTTTCTACTTTGCATAACGGTTGTTTCTGAGCGCCCCTGAACTTTAAGGCAATTAGCATTGTAATTTCGAATGTCTTTGCCACATTTGCACTACAATTACAAATTCCGGAAGCCAAATGAAAGCTCAAGTTGCGTCCTTCGACCTACGCTCTTTTTTTTTCTTTTTTTGGTTTCTACATTTTTTAGAACCTTCACAAAGAAAAAGGCCAAAAGTGCGAGGCAAAACACTCGTAAATAGGCTTTGGATTTCAAGTCAATGACAAAGCCAAAGACTTTGTGTGGGCCGCCTTTCAAAAAGCTTACTTCAAAATCGTGGAAAAAAATCGAAAACGCAAACGTAATCGAAATCTTGTCTATTACAAAATATGTTCTTGACGAATTTGTGTTAAATGCGCTTATCAGCGGCAGACAACGAGTTGTTGTTGCTGTTGTTGTTGTTGCTGTGTCTAAACCATAATTTATGGTAATTTGCGTTACGCATACGCAGTGTGGTACTCAGTTGGCGAGCCGAAGCGATTGGCTCAACACATGTTGCACATTCAACTGTGGGAGTCTCTAAAGTGCTCAACATGACCTACATACAACAAGCAGCAGCAACAACAACAACAACAACAAGCAGCAACTGACAGCAACTTTGACTCGGGCAATGTGTAGAACAAACGCTCTTTTTTATTGAAATCAATCAGCAAAAATTACTACGCACATTTGCAGCTGATTTTTCGTTGAGCAGCCGTAAAAAGTTGCCGCATTAGTTGAACCCACAGTGCAGCAGCAGCAGCAGCAGAGGGTGCCCTTCCCCCCTCCTCACAAATTGCAGCCGCCTGTTGCATGTTAATTGCCTTTTAATTTCTCAAGCTGTGCATGAATGTGTCTGTGTGTGTGTCTGTCTTGAGTGTGTGTGCTTAATAATTAAACTTAATGTATTCTGTATTCCTTTCAAAGATTCTTAGCCGTCTGTCTGTTTGTGTTGTGTTTTTCATATACCCTATACAAAATTGTTGTGAAAGCAAAAGACAACATAATTACATTTTCTTGATAAGCCGAGCAATCTGTGAGATGTAAAAATCTGTAGACAAAGCACTTTGTACTTCATTCTTATACATTTTTTGATTTGCTATATGATTTAATAATTTATGTATTTTATTTTGACTTTTATTTATTTGTTTTTTTAATGGTATTTACTTAGCTTTGTGTATCAAAAAATATCTATTTAATTCACTAGCTTTTAAAGTAAGGATTTATACCTAAGATGCTTATATATCTCATTATATTCTCTTTCAATAAAAAACGGATTATGATCTACAATTAAGGATATTATTTGAAGTCAGCTAAACTCACTTAAAAGCCTCTAAAATTAAACAACTGAAAAAGTGTCTATAAAATTATTTTTATTACATATTGTGGAGTTTGGTTTATGAAAACAATCCCACTTTAGATTGATGATATTTAAAAAGCTTTTATTGAAGAAAAATCAAAATTATTTTTTCTTTAAGAATAAATGAATTTGAAAAAGTTTTGAAATTTAAATATACTTTTTTAAAAACTTTTTAGATAATGTAAGAATTAAAGAGTTAGAATGTTTTAAATTGCTTTTAATTCATATCACATACGATAGTAACATAATAAAATAAGAAATAAAATAACCCGTTAACACTTTTAGGGAATGCGATAATAATATAATAAAATAAGAAATGCAAGAAACCATTAAAGCTTTTAGGCACTATCTTGATTATTAGCACTCTTTTAAAGAATACCGTCAGGAGAATTTTAAATAAGATAAAGAAAAAAGTAAAGATTAAAGATAGAAAGGCGAATAAATCTGTCAACTTAGAGAGCATTCGACTCTAATTGGGAAATAAGTAGCTAAGATTAAATAGGAAGTTATACTAATAATGTTAACTTGCTATTAAACATATTTTAGCGCTTTTACAAGGTATCTGAAAGTTTGGCAAACTCCAAAAGAACCTTTTTACTTGTTGTATTTTTATTTATTTAATGCTTTTTTTTAACTTTTTTCTTCAATGAAGCACGTTTTGTAATTTAATTCGGTTTTAAGCGCTGCCGCAGCGGCACACACACACATACACACACACACACTTATGTAGAATGGAATAGGGAAAGGGTCGCAACTCTCATCAGGTTTGTTTTTTTTTTATTATTGTTTTGTTCGAGTGCCTGAAATTGTAAGCGGAAATTGTGTATTAAGTGGACGTTGAATAAAAAGTTGGGGTTGCTGCCTTTTGTTAATAGTTGCTGCAGTTGTTGCTGCCTACCCGTCTGTCCAAACTGATTAGGCTCGAACTCTGTTTCTGATTCTGTAACTCTGCAGCTGCAGTACATGGCATATCACTTAGCCGTACAGCAATTACTGTCGAGCGTCGAGTGCTTAGATAGAAAACAGCTTCCGAGTTGAGCCAAAGCAGCAGCAGCAAGCTGCAGCAAGCAGCAGCAGACGCAGTAACTGCGGCAGTCGCCCCATCATCAATCCGAATGGAGCTCTGATAAACAGACTATCCAGACCCAATTCCCAATTCCAAATTGCAATTTCAAATGCAGTTGTTGTTGTTGCTGTTGTTCGGCCAGATTTTTGCGGTCTGGCAATAATTTTTGCTGGAAAAAGTGCTTTGAACTGTGTGTGTTGAACACAACATGATCGGCATTTGTTAGCGATAATGAATTGAACATTTCTGAAAACATGTTTGTACATAATTTGTATGCAGGCACCACTCGGCACCACTACGGGACTTGTCTCTGTCTGTCTGTCTCTGTGTCTGTCTGTCTGCCTCCTTGTGTTTGGTCTAACTAAGAGCTAAGATACTCGATCTGTATCCTATGGCTGGCTGTTTGTTTTGTGCACACACACAAAAAACGCACGCTAAGAGAGTGAGCGAGAAAGAGAGAGGGCGCAAGAGAGAGAGAGAGAGGCCTACGGGCCAACTTAGGTAGAAAGAAAGAAATGTGCAAAGTGTAAAGTGCATATTTATGGCTTGCATAAAATAACTTGTAAAATGCATTCACGAGTGCGCACTCACATTCATATGAACAGACACGTGTTGTGCATGACTGAGTGAGTGTGTGCATGGTGTGTGTGTGTGTGTGTGTGTGTGCGAGTGTGAATTGGCTATAAAGTCATGACAATCACATGTCGAATTAGAGTTGAAGTGGAAGTTGTCGTTAAGGACATGGATATGGATGAATTATAATGTGTTTTTGTACGATTGGAATATGAATATGCGAATTGCATCTTTCAAATTTTTTTACAAATGTTGTTTGTATGCATAATTTTACCCATTTTAGTTAGTTGAATTCACACGCTTTTAATAGCTGCATAAATTTAAAGTTTTAAACTTCAGGAATTTGTTTAGTTATTAATTGCAATTTGTGCATTAAAAGCCTTTTAGAGCTGTGACATTGAAAAGTCAAATAAAAATTTTAAGGTTTAGTTTCTCAAAAAGATATTATAATAAATTTTTCTACTATTTTTTTTCTATAATAATAAATTATTCTAACTGACAAAAAATTTATAGTTTTAACAGATAATTTAAAGAAGTTCAAACGTATTTAAAAAAATCTTTTCTTTTCTTTTCGATCTTTTCTTAAAAGCTTTAAAAAATAAAAAAAAATAAACATTAAAAATGCAGCTTAGATTTCTATTAACTTTAATTTGAAAACTCAATAACTGTTTCAATAGCTTAAAACCAAAAGAAAAGCTTGCTTTCAAAAGCTACCCATTTAAATATTTCTAAAATTTAAAGACTCTTTGAATTTTTAAGTAACCTAAATTCCTTAGTCAAAAACGTTGTTTTCATAAACTATCAATTTATTCTATTCTATTAATTTTTTCTTCTATATATATACTATAATAAACTTGAAACTATGATACTTAGAAATAATCCTATTCTTAACAGATGTCGCCCATTTTTTTTTAATGTAAATGAAAGTTAAGTAATTCTTTTCGTATACTTCATATCCACTTCAACTATCAGTTACCATAAACACTAAAAAACTCGGCATTCTTTTTGTTCACTTGCGCTAAGCTATCTCTAAGATACTTACACATTAGCTACTTCATTATAAAGTGCTTAGTTGTAACTAGCGACGCCTCAAAGTTAGAGACAGTGACAAACGGAATCCCGATCCCAAATCCCTGTTCCTGCCCCTTTCCCTTTCCCTCCTGCGCACTTGTCACGCAGATTATGTTCCCTTCGAGCTAAAATGATGTTTGGATTTAATGCGATGGCTTTTAATATCTGTACAATGCGAATAAAAAAGTGAGGAGAAAAGAAAAAAGAGTTTGCAACAACTTGTGGATGCGCAGCTGTGCAGTTGGCAATAGAAACGGAGACGGCGTCCAGAAGTTGCATAGGAGATAGCCTTGAATTATTCAAGCGCGTGTGACTTGCTTAGTAATTAACCCAGCACAAAAGCCGCAGGCTGATGATGAGTCGCGGCTTTGATTTTCAGGAGAGCGAAGGGGGGGAGTTAAGGGGAATCGAGCTGTAGCTGCAGCTGCTGTTGCTGTTGTTGGCCATAGCTGGTATATTAGGTTGGGGCTTGAGGCGGCGACCACGTCAAGTGTGGCAGACACCGAAACCGAGACATGAAAGAAAAGTGTGTGTGTATCAGAGTGTGTGTGTGTGTGTGTGGATACATTGTATTCCTTTTTGTTTGACTGACTGACTGCCAGTTGCTGTTGTTGCTGTCTACTGCTGTTTGTTTTACTTTGTTTTTTATGTCATTATCGTCATTGTCTGCCCGTCTGCGGCGTCTGGCGAAGGTGAATGCTTCCTGCAATGCCAACAGGTAGACGAAAGACAACAACAAAAACAAAAGACCACTGTGAGAATCATTTGCTGTTTCGAATGCTTCAAATGCTCCAAGCACACCAAATAAATTGTTATAAATTTGTGCAACAAAGGTTGCCGTCAAATCCGCTGAATGACTGACAAGCCCTTTTGCGACAATTGTGTGCTTAAGACCCCGCTCTAATAAATGGTTCACTAATAAATTCAACTCGCCTGCATTGCGGTCAGAGTCGAAGTTGCTAGCCAGGATTTTCTGTTTGGCGTCACGTTACTTCTGCATTTGTCAAGTTCAAGCGTAACGTTTTATTACACTAAACAACATGGGTTTTCTGAACTACATTCAACTTGTTTATATGCAAAACAGGCAATTTTGAAATGCTTTGAAAAAGATTCTTATCGAATCTGTTGGAATTTAGATATGTGCCTTAATGACACTTGTTGAAAGGTGTGTTTAAGCTTGGCTTTAAGAAAACCCTAAGTAAAGCTTAAAATATTCATGAAATTCAATCAAATTTTATATTCTTGACTTCGTTCTTAGCGTTTTTTTTAACACATATTTTATTTGAGGATTTCAATTAATCGTTAAGTTTTCATAAGTTGATTGTGATAGTCAGTTTTAAAGAGCTTAAAGCTTTTAAAACTATCTTTAATGTGCCCTTTAAATTTTATTTGATATTTATATTTAAATTTTTTTAGCTTTTTACGATTTAATGTACTTAACACATGTTTTTAAATGGACATTAAACTTTAATGTGCTTTCGCATGTACATTTTTCTGCATTCAGTGCATGCACCTGTATGCACCTTACATAGATTAAAGTTAGCTTTAATGTGCTTTTAAAGCCAGTACTTAATGTCTGAGCTTTAAGCTCTACTTATAATTTATGGCATTGAATAAAATTAATTTATCTCGCTTGAAGCTTTTAAAGCTGTTGGTTCAAATGTTATTTTGCACATTTTAAAATAGTCTTTTTATTGAATTTTGTCACACAGTGTAGGACAGAGAGCTTATTGTGTAGACGACACCGACACCTTGCCAGGGGTCAGTTGTTGTGAGTAGGATGTCAGATCGCGCCACCTTCGTGATTTGTGGCTTAAGGGCACATGTGCGGCTGAACCGCTCAACCACTGCAGTAAAGGAACCATTGCGGTGGTCCCGACTCCTGGTCAACTGAATGGATGTCTGTCTGTCTTTCTGTCCGCTTGTTTGTCCCTCTGTCCGTCTGTGCCTTTGTCCGTTTGGCCGCCGGATTAGCATTGAAATTGACTTCGTGCTGTGCTCATTAAAATTTTACGTGCATAAAGTTTATTTCGATTTGCCCGGCGTTGTCGTTGTTGCAGTTGTTGTTGCTGTAGTTGTTGTTGTTGTTGCATTGGTCTTTGTCGCTGGCCACGTCCTTATGCTCAACCTCAACCTCAAAGACATCGTCAAAGTCTTTCCCACTAAAAACTCCAAAAACCAAAAAAACAATTACATTTCGTGGTTGCGGCCAAGAACTTTCCTAGAATCAACGAATGCGCAAATTCTACGCTCAACAAATAGCTACTCGTATTTTGTTGTTGTTGTTGTTGTTTTTTATCTTTGTGCTTTGTTAATATTGAATTTTCACTTCCTTATTGGCCAAAAAGCAAAAGCATATCGACAGCAGCCACTTAGTTAGTTAGAAGTAAATAAAAGCAACAACAACAACAAAAACCCTTTCGCAGTTATTGGCGCTTTTTCTTAATGTGTTCTTTTTGGCCGGCGCAAAGGCATTAACAAGTTTACGGCCCGCTTTTGGAATTGATGTGGCTAACAACTTTTTCAATTACAGACGGACAGAATCAGAGTCCAAGACTGAGTCGTAGACCGAATCAGATCATCTTTGTTGTTGTTGTTGTTGCTGTTGCTGTTGTTGTTGTTTTTCTGTTATTATGCCATGGGGCTATAAAAACTCGTTTTCAGCTGTTTTGCCGAAGTTCATGATCAGCTGTGAACTGAAAGTGGTTGATTGGAGCAGGCAACAGGCAACAAGCTGGCAACAGGCAGCAGCAGCAGCAGCAGCAGTAGAATATCCCAATGCCTCTAACTTGATACCGGTTTTTGCTGTTACTCGCCGCCAATTGGACTCGTAATTGAGCCGCTTTGCAGCACAGCGCATCACATCGCATCGCATCGCATCGCATCGAAACGGATCGCATCATTGTCTCAATCTCAGTTGGCTGTCTTTAACTTCAACTCGGGCATTACGTGCACTGATGTAACAGCAAACTTGCAACTTGCCGCAGTTTTTTCTGTCTGCTGCCTTTTCAAGTTGCCACGAAATCGAAAATGCGCTTTTGTTGTTATCTTAAGCCCGTTAAGTTGACAGGCTGTGAAGTGCCTGATTCGCATATTTTGTCTTCTTTCAAATTTTGTATTTTTATTTTCATTTATTTATTTATTTTTTTTTTGATCTGAGCTTGTCTGCCCTATAATATTTCAACACCCAATCGACAGCAGTCACTTCCTGCTTACAGATACCTCAAATCCAATTCGTGCCGCTTTGAAGAAGCTGCACAACAACAACAACAAGAACAACAGCTCAATTTTGCATGCCTTCATTTGTGGTTAACAGAGGGTTGGGGTTGGGGGAGGGGTGTGCAGGAGTTCGCCTGCCTTTGCATTCCGGCCATGCAGCAAGCATGACAGCCTAGACCTGATCTATTTTGGTCACGCTGCGCCTCTGCCCCGCCAGCAAAATATACATAAATATATAGAATATGTATGTGGATGTGTGCATATTTATCTGTATGTATGTGCTGCTCCTGCTGCCGCAAAACAAACAATTTGTAGGTGTGGCTGCGCCCTGGCTTTGGCCTGGCCATTGCTGCTGCTGCTGCTGCTGCTGCTGATGGTGGCATTTTCTTGATGGCCGTTCTGCTAGATGAAGCGGAAATGTGACGTTGACTGCAATAAATTCACTCGCTTTGTTTGTGCGAAAAGTTCAAAGATTTGCAGCAGTAGCCGAATTGCTGTTGAATTTACATTGGAATGCCGAATGGCAAACACATTTTTCTTGATAAAAATAAATTTGATAAAAATACATACACTGGATTTTTATATCATTTATATGCAGCTAATTTTAAATGCATTTTAATAATGATTAGCTTTGAGGCAAGTAAATGCAAAATGAAAATATTTCTAAGATAATAGAAGTAAATTTTTTTTGTGAGATTTTAATGTTAGCTATCCGATATTTGAAAAAATTTTAATGATGATTGATATCATTAAATATTTGTAATCAGTTAAATTAAAGTTTCCTAAAAATTGCAATTAGATTTTAAGCACAAAATATTTCTATACAATTAAAAAAACTTAAAGAACTAATATAGAGAAAGAAAAGAAAACAAGTGAGAAGGCTCTAGTCGGGGCCGCCCGACTAGGAGATACCCTGAACCCTGCGATCTGGTTCCATAAACATTTCAGCTCGTTTACACAGATACCCTTTTTTACCCATTTCAATGGGTTCAGAGGATAAATAGTGAAAAAAATCTTAAAAATTTATTTGAATTCTTGTCATCAGTTTGTTATGCAGTTTAAGTTAACAGACTTTTCAACAATCTTATTTGTTGCTGAGTGAATATCTCTTTTATTATATTAACAGTAATTGCCTGTAGTTAAATTATGTTTACCGAATAAGTTTCAGTTCTTGTGCGTAATATTTGTTATTATTTATACTATATTATTTTAATTTTATTTATTAACATAAAGTGTCTCTCTCCCAAGTCGCTTTACACTCACATTTAATAACATATTGCATATTTTATAAAATATTTCATATTGTTTGAGGCGATACCCAATCCGGAGTTCAAACGTTTCCTTGTGAAATTCAGCATATCAAATGAGTTTCAATGAGTTTCCCACAGCATTAGTCACAGGGCGCTCGAGGAATCGTCAGGGACGTGAATATCAAATTGATTCGCCAAATTGACGGTCTTCTGTCGAAATGTTTTCTCATGTTGCTTTGGCGGCTAACGCGGCGTATGTGTAATTAAAATTTGCGCCAGCGGCGCTTTTGACCAGGTGTGGCCCTTTTGCCAACATATTAATTATTATTAGAAAAAAAACTATATACAATTCCATGAAATACAACAAAAAAAGAATTCGCTTATAGGCAAAATACAAAAAGTAATATCGAAAAATTAACTGGGCGTCGGCACAAGTTTTTGTTTTTTTTTTTTACCCCACAAGCCGCACAATTTGCCGGCCAGCGGCCAACAAGTTGTCTCTGTTTTCATTTTATTTCTATAATTTATTAAGAAAACACGCCAAATGCAAGTGAGTGTGTGTGTGTTTCTGTGTCTGTTTCTGTTTGTGCAACGCCTTGGTGCGCCTTTGCATGCGTAATTTCTGTTGCGCCGACGGTGGTCCCAACGGCCCCGTCGTCACCATCGCCATCCCGGTCGCAGTCGCAGTTCGGGTGCGACGGCACCCGCATTGAATAATTGGCATAGGCTGGGCGCCACACGACACCGGCACCGGCACCGGCACTGAGAGCGAGACCGGGACCGGGACCGGGACTCGGATTTGGATTCGGATATGCGTGTTTCTGTATATGCATAAAGATATATGCATATATCTATATATCTGCATATATGCAAATGGCACTGCTTGTCGGCTTGATTACTCACAGAGCGCGCCGAAAAAGAGACGTTGCTCGCATATATACCCTGTAATTAAGTGGGGTGGGGGTATACCTAAACTTTGTATGGCAATGGGCAAAAGTTTATTGTTTGGTGATGTTATTATTTTATGTAGATATAAATCAACAATTAAAGTCAAATATATAGTTTTTATTGGACTTAATCTGTCCCCTTCTATTAAACTGATATGTGTGCTGAAAATGGTTAGAGCATTATTATTATTATTATTAGCATTATTATTATTAATTATGATATATTTTTAAATATATTATTATTTTCAACCCATTATTGGCATATTCAAACAAATTATGACATACATGGTATCTGTCTAGTCGCTCACTTTCACTTTCTTGCTGCATGCTTATGCCTACTTTTTGTGGACCGCACGACTGTAATTTAGTTTTCAACATCAAAGGCGTGGGAATGAAACAAAAACGGCACAGAATATCACAATGATAAATGCGTCTGTTTGTGAACCCAATTCTGGAAGGACTCAGACAAATCCTCACCGAAAAAAGCTTACCAGATTTATGAGCCGCACAAATGGTAGCAACAAAAACCAAAAAAATAAAAATAAATGGATAAAATGCCGCCAATGGAACGGAAATTTGTCGCCGTAGCAAATTGAAAACAACAGCGAAACGAGCCGAAAAAAAACTATTCCAAACGCTGACTTGACTTTGAAAGCCAAAATGGGAGAAAAAAATTCTAACAAAAAAGACTAAAAATAAATTAAAAGAACAAAAATCCAACTGAGAAACTGCGAACAGCGAGCTGCGGGCCGAAGCCGGAGGCCTGAGGCCTGAGGCTGGGCTTTGGGGTTTACGGGCTTGGGTTGGCGATGACAATGACAAGCGGCGTCCGAGCGACGCGCGCATTTGGGTCAATGACGACGAAACCGAAGCGACGACGCGGCCAATGATTTAGAACCTAACGTTGAAGATCGACAACAGCAACAACAACAATAACAACTTGGCTTGGCTTGGCTTGGAATTGCCGGTCAATCAAGCAGAAAATGTTGCACGAGAAGCATCATTTTAGCATGTGGCGACAGTGGCTTATACAACGTAGAAACCCCCCACCCCCTTCCTCTTCCTGTGCTTGAAAATGAGACCCAGACCGAAACAGACTAAAGGGGAGTTTTTTTGTTATACCCTGTGCTCATTCATAATTGATAAAATGGGGTATGATATAAAATTATATAATATAAACAATACAATATTATAAACAAAGCTGTATAGAAGGAATCAATGTTATATGTTATATATTCTTGATCGGGGTCTCGTACTGTGTTCATATTTGTCTGCACTCTTTTATATTTCTTTAATACTTTATATTTTGAATCGCATGTCAAACAAAATTGTAACTGCACCTCTTACTTAAAATCGATAAATATCGATTTTCTTTGCAATTGTTTGATTATATCTCAGAACTAAACAGCTACAGACACCAAATTTTGTGTGGAAATTCTCGAGTATCGATGAATGTACTTAAAGAATGCATACCAAATGATTACAGGGTATCACCCCTGTCGGACATTTTCCACAAAACCTCTCCAACTTGCTGATGCTGTTGTCATGTTGTTGTGGTTGCTGTTGCCATTTGCTGTGTGTGGCGATGATCATTTTGTTCAATCGATTGTAAACGATGCGTTGCGATCGTTGCTCTGCGGCTTTGATCAAATGACAAAATTGATCATTTTCTGTTTGAATGGATTTTGGAGCAGTCTAAAATAAGTCCGTCGCTGCCCCCCCCTCCGCGCGCAACAATTGATTTATGTTGGCTGTTGTCTCTGCTGTGTGGGGTCTGTGGCATGTGCAACAGCAACAACAACAACAGCAACAACATTGTGTGTTACCTATAAAATATCAGAGCTTTTGTGTTGAGTCAAAAGGTGCTATAAATCAAGCCAAATGTGAGCGCACCTCTTATTTTAGCTTTTAGTTGTGGTTTATTTTTTGTGGCTTTGAGTGAACGTTTTGACCATTTTCCGCACTCTGGCTCTGGCAAATTAACAACAATGCGAAAAACATTTTCGCGTCATAACAATTAATAGCGAGCAGGGATCGCAGTCGACCCGAAACAGTCCAGAGGTCTCTCTCGCCACTCAACTCTGTTGCAAGACTGTGTTTCTTTTTTTTGGTTTTATTTTTTTTTGAGTTGCAAGTTCGATTTCACATTCCCGTAGGGGTGAAATCTGCGTTTTTTCTGACTGAATTTTACGTCGCGTTTCGGTTTTTGGTTTGTGTATTTCTGTACTTTTTTTTTTGTTTTCTTGAGCCGCAAACTCTGTGGGTAATAACCAAAAATTAGCAAAAATTGCTAAAGTTTGACTTGCATGATTTATCTATAATTTTGCATCGCTAGTCGCCACTCGAGCCGGGGCAGTCCGGGCGGTTCAAGCAGCCACACTCGCCATCTGATAGGCCCACAGTCAAACACACACACAAACACACATATATAGAGTGAGAGCGGGAGGGTATACCCCGCCCCGTAACGACATCTGACAGCCTGGGCCATTTTTAATGCGCTTTTCAGTCTAAGCGATTTTGCAGTTGTTCAGTTTTTCGGCTTTTCGGTTTTCGGTTTCCTTTTTGCAGCTTAACACTTGCGGGTGTTGTTGTCTACATAATTTCACTGTAGCTGCAACTTTGGGCCGGGTTGTTTTTTTTTTGTTGGCCATGCAACTGACCGGCAACATGTAATCGTCGTAATAATAAAAATTTGCAAATGATTTCGTTACTCAATCTTCAATCTGTTTTTCCTTCTTTTGCCACAGTCCTGGTTATGGCATGCCGGCTGGCCGCTGGCCACGTCCAATGGAGCGCTCGTATTGCAGCTGAGCGACGCTGAAATCGCGCACGCACTTCAACCAGCCGAGCTCTATCTGTGTGTCAAACTGGGTAAGTGGGCCAACAACCGACAAATACAAATCTATATAATATAATTTAGAAACTAGAAAGTACAATGCACAATTGATGGATGCATAACAAATATATATATATATATATATATATATATATATATATATATATATAAAACCATTCAAATAAATTATGCAGATAAGGAATATAAGTAAGTAAATTAATTCAAGCTCTGGCATGCTTAGAACAGAACAATACATGTTGAATACAACTAACTAAATGTGAATTAAAAAATGTATAATAATTGATTTGTTCTATCTATATAATATTAATTCAATGATTGTTCCAATCAATTAAAAAAAAAGTGATTTTTGGTTAGGTAGGCTTTAGAAAAATTTAAAATATTTTTTTCTGCTTTCTTCTAGCTGTTAGTAGTGTATGACTAAGACACTTGATCAAAAATAGCCCAGTTCAGCGGAATGAAGTGTTCTAGATAATCCTTATAGCTAACTCTATCTAAGTTTAGACATATATAATACTGTTGGCCCCTTTATCTTTTTGGATTATACAAAAATATTTATATTGCCTCTTAACTCTTAACTATCCAACTGTTTCCCAATTAAAATTAAAGCTCTATAAATCTAAGCTGCCCAATTTTGTTTTGTCTGCTTCGGATACTTTTTTGCTTACTTTCATCTAGAATTACACTTTGAAAATTGGTTCCACACATAAGTGGTTTTAATACTCAATTGATTTTTGTTTAAGCAAGATTTATATTACGCCGCATCGTTCAGGTTTTGACTGAGAAATTCCTGTATTGTTGCAGATACTGACGCAGAGGCCACACCGCAGCTTTATGTCGTTTGGCGCTCGTCACAACAGGAGCAGCAGCAGAACGAGGGGAGAGTCGGAGAGAGTCGGGGGCAGAGTCACTGCATCCATATCGATTACAATAATTCGCAACAAGCGCAACAGCCACTGAGCGTGCTCCAGCTGGAGATGTCGATGGCGGCAATGGCAGCAACGGGACACGGACAGAGTTCGGGGCAGGGGCAGGGGCAGGGGCAGGGGCAGGCTAACGAAGCAATTGAGCTGCCGCAACTGCTGCAGAATCTGCTTGTGAGCGTGGAGCGCAGCATTGAGCGCGTGTCGCTAAACGAGCTGCAGATGCCGCTCGCCCTGGGCGAGGACCAGCTCGACGAGGCCAACAACAACAACAGCAACACTAACAGCAACAGCAACAACATTGGGTCGCCAAAGTGCGCGCTGAGGCGCAGCGATTTAATTACCAAAAACAAACTGTTCAACAACCGTTACATGCTCCGGCGCCTGACCAATCGGCAGGATAGCATGAACTCCACCTCGTCGGGCAACAGCAATGCCAGCGAGCGCAGCTCCAGCGGCAGCAGCAGCGCCGGCGACGAGCTGCACAGCCATCTTAATATTAACAACAACAACAACAACGGCAGCAGCAGCAGCAACAACATAAACAACAACAACAACAATAGCAATGAGCTTGTGGCATCCACATCGCCCGCTTTGCCACTGTTTTGTTTGGGCAACTCATTTCCGCACATTGACAGCGACGAGGAGGCGACCGATGCCGGCGAGAAGCGCCAAACGCTGGGTAAGTGTGCGCAGTCAACTGATCGAACGTATACGTAATAAATTGCATTACGCATACGACGCGCTGGCCAACCCGTTGAGGCAGCGTATTGTGCCCCAGTTGCACTTGCCGCTTGCCGCCTGCGGCCGGCAACGTTGTGCGCCTTATCGCAATTGCCTGGGCGTTTACTGACTTATTTGTTTTACAAAACAACGGAAAGCATAAGAAAAACAAAAAAAATACGTTTACAGTGCACCGCAATTGTGCTATGCAAATCGACACGCCCTCCGTTGCGCCCCCTTCCACAAGCGATACTCAAAAATATTCAATTAAACGCCCCGCAGCCAAAGTTGAGCTCATTTTTTCCCATTTTTTTTTCTTTTTTATTTGAGGCCAAAACGGCTCTTTGAAGTCCAACTCGGGCTGGCTAATAGCACGATTTGATATCGCGTAAATTTCGCGTTAATTTGATATATTTGCCGCGCATAAATTTGCCAACATTTAATTCAATTATTGCGCTGCGATTGTAAATCTCGCTCAGAATTCTAGTGAAAGTGTATTATTATTTTTTGTGTTTCTGATTTCCAATCGTACTGTAATGAATTGATAACTCTTTTTTTTGAAGTTTTTGAGTGATAACTATCGCTGGTTTTCTCCAATAGTTGCTGAGCTCTGATTAGAAATATAAATTCCTAAGGTCTGACTCAAAACTACTGCGAAAGCTTATTCGTTTTAACCTAAAGTTAAATCCGTTTTAATTTAACGAGGAATTAATTCACTTAACTCTAATTGTTCTTTTATACATTTTGATGTTAGTTACAAGCTTTTTGGTTTTTCTAACTATTTAGCAGGCACTTGCGTAAACACAGAATTCTTTGTTGTTCTTGGACAATTGGCCACAAGAGTGGAACAATACAGTTTTTAAACATTAAATCAAGTTAGTCAAAGCTACAAAACTACCACAAATTTGTTTACAATTAAATTTTGACAGCTTTAGTTACTCACTCTTTTATTTTTATATCAAAAAAAAAAAAAATAAAAGTAGAAAAGTTTTACAAATTAGATTCTGAATTAATTCTGAGATGTGCATTAGAGCCCAGTGGGAGTTCAACACTGTGCAGCTTACCAGGATCTGCCTTATGCTCAATGCTGTCCTAATGGTAAACTAAATAAGACTAAATTATATAACAACTAATAACAGCGGCTGTACAGTATTTTTATTTGAATAATCTTGTCGGGCACGTTTACGTGATCATCAAATTGGGCACATCCTATGAATTTGGCACCCTCTACGTCATGTTGGCCTGGTTGGAGGGTGCTTGCATCTTTGTGCTCTTCATAGACTTGATCTGTATATGTTGTAGAATGGGTAATCTGATGCTAACGGTGAGTCCTATGCCTGTTCAAGTCGCGATCAAGTTATTAATCCTACGCTGCTCGCAGTCGATAATTATTTCGTTTTCGATAAGTTTTTTCTTGCTGCTGGCTGGCAGTCTCTGTATCGTGAGATATACCGATGTCTATGTGGTTACGCGTAGCTTTTATAGCGATAACATGTGGATCTACGAGAGCTCATTCCATTGTTGTGGCATTGATGGGCCGCATAATTACGCCAGTACCAATAATAGTGATAATATACCACTGTCCTGCTATCGCAAACAACAACAAGCGCCCGAAAATCTTTTTAAACGTGGCTGCCTCTATGCGACCACCGACAACTGGTTCTGGTTTATCTTTGGCAATAGCTATTGGTTTTCCTTTGGACTCTTTATCGTTGACCTCATCACCCACTGGAAGCTGAGAATGCATTTCGCAAGGGCAGATGTGTAATACACGATCCTCTCTCTGTCGATTTCAAATATCTATCGGTATTTGCCCAAATTTGTACTGCATTGAAATTCAATTGATTTGTTCAAGGATAGACCTTATTTACTGTTCTAGCTGCAATTGCGCTTTGTCCAGTGGAATTGCAGTTTCAATTGCAGCAAAAAAAGAATTCGTCGCCGACGCCCACGTTCCAACCACAAAAGCCAACAAAAAGCCATTAGCCATTAACAACGGCGGCCCACAGCATCCGCCAAGTGTTGGTTAACCACAAAATATCGTTGTCTCCACGACAACAACAGCAACAATAACAACAACAACAGCAGCTCCAACAGCAGCAACAACGGTGCAAATGCCTTTTAATTTGTCAAAGCCTAAAATATGAAAATTAAATGAGAAACCAAAGCAATGCAATGCACAGTGGTACACGTTTTACTAAATATGAAAAAAAAAATGTTTTTCGAAAATAAATAAGGGTCCCCCTTGTGATTTTTGTAGAAAAAATGTCAAAAACTTTTTTTTTCAATATTAAATGTAGAAATAATCTAGGGGATAAATTATGACCAAAATTCCCTCAAACATGAAAATCGGCTGAAGGGGGGACCCTTGTGATTTTTGTAGAAAAAATGTCAAAATTTTTTTTTGCAATATTGCAAATATATTAAATGTAGAAATAATCTAGAGAAAAAAAAATTATGACCAAAATGCCCTCAAACATGAAAATCGGCTGAATTTTGACAAAGTTATGGGATTTTGAAATATGAGAGCTATTGTTCCGGGACTGTTACATGTCAAAATTTTTGTCAATTTTGACATGATTTTTGACCCCCTCAGAATCGGTTAAAGTGTTATTTTTTATGCTAATTATGACAAATACAATCGATTAAAAATATAAATTCGCAATTCTAAATTTTGAAAAAAAATTTTTTTTGAAAATTAATAAGGGGGGACCTTTGTGATTTTTGTAGAAAAAATGTCAATATTTTTTTTGCAATATTGCAAATATATTAAATTTAGAAATAATCTAGGGGAAAAATTATGACCAAAATGCCCTCAAACATGAAAATCGGCTGAATTTTGACAAAGTTGTGGGATTTTGAAATATGAGAGCTATTGTTCCGGGACTTTTGCATGTCAAAATTTTTGGCAATTTTGACATGATTTTTGACCAAAATTTTGACCCCCTCAGAATCAGTTAAAGTGATGTTTTTTATGCTAATTATGACAAATACAATCGATAAAAAATATAAATTCGCAATTCTAAATTTTGAAAAAAAATTTTTTTGAAAATTAATAAGGGGGGACCCTTGTGATTTTTGTAGAAAAAATGTCAAAAAATTTTTTTTCAAAATTGCAAATATATTAAATGTAGAAATAATCTAGGGGAAATTATGACCAAAATGCCCTCAAACATGAAAATCGGTTGAATTTTGACAAAGTTATGGGATTTTGAAATATGAGAGCTACTGATCCGGGACTGTTACATGTCAAAATTTTTGTCAATTTTGACATGATTTTTGACCAAATTTTTGACCCCCTCAGAATCGGTTAAAGTGATGTTTTTTATGCTAATTATGACAAATACAATCAATTAAAAATATAAATTCGCAATTCTAAATTTTGAAAAAATTTTTTTTTCGAAAATGAATAAGGGGGGACCCTTGTGATTTTTGTAGAAAAAATGTAAAATTTTTTTTTTTCAAAACTGCAAATATATTAAATGTAGAAATAATCTAGGGGATAAATTATGACCAAAATCCCATCAAACATGAAAATTGCTTCGCTTTTGACAAAGTTATGGGAGTTTAAAAATGGAGCTGTGGATCTGAGAATTTTACATTTCAACAGGGCTTAGCCCGATCCAAATGGATCATCGATGCTTATCTGGTTCCAGTGTGCGTTGGAATGCGATCGACTCGCGGTCGCGTTTCGGGCGTGTGGGTGCAATTTGCGAGTGCGCATAAATCAGCTGACAAGTGCGGGGGCATTTGTGGCCTGGGATATTGAGTTACATACTTATGTATGCAATGGCACCAGCGAGCACCTGGCATTTGTATGCAACAGCAACAACAACAGGTGGTGCAGTGCAGGTGGTGCTGAGCCGCAGAGCTGCAGAAATTCTGCAGACGCCGCAATGTGTCGCATTTGTTACAGAAATTGTCGCACGCGAAAGTGCCGAGTTGAAATTTATGGGGCAACTGGTTCAACGAGCCACGCCCCCCACACCAACAACCTGATATGGTGTGGGCTACTGTGGCTGCTGTCGCCAAATTAATCAAATGGCATTATTATGCAAAACTACACAGCCACAAAATGAATATAAAACCCAAAAACACGTAGTTGCAACAGATCCTGAACCAGTTTTCAAGGTTTCGTCGAGCGTTTAAAACGCAATTAACCTATATCTAAAAAACTATATATATATATTTATATATAAATATTATATGTATTCACGCTTGTGTCAATTTGTCAATTTTCGCAGTGAACAGCGAGACGGCAATGCTGGAGCCGGAGACAGAAACGGAGACGGAACTGCTGCCGCCCAACTCGATCAGCGAATTGCCCGAGAAACTGCTCAACAGCGGCGTCTATTTGCCAGGTGAATACTATATATACATATATCCAGACTTTCCATTTTCGTTGCTGCTGTGCATAATTCTAGACTTTCACTAGGCCAACTACTCTGACAAAAAAAAAAGTAATACAGTTAACTAGACTAACCGAAATTTGCTTATAAATGTAAATTGGAAAATTCGCATCACCTTGCAACGCCCCGTTAGGCAATTTGCCTGCGAGGCGAATGGGTGAAAATGCGCTTTTCAATTTGAGTGTATTCAATTCAGAGTGTATTCAAACCAGCATTCAGCGTGCAATTCCATTCAATTTCAATTAATTCACACACTTTTTCGCACATTATCGCCGTGACGACCACCCAGGTAGCTGAATGTTAAACCATTTGAGATTGAGCTCGATCTTTTTTTCCCATTTTATCGATTCGCAGGCACACGCACCCTCGAAGGAGACCCACTTGTCCATGTGGACGCGGATGCTGTAGCTGGCGCGGGCCTCAATTGCTACGAGCTGGCCACACTGTTGCTCTACTACAGCACCATACCGGAGCGCAGGTGAGTAAAGAGTAAAGAAGAAGGTGCAGGTGGGGGTGGGGATTGCCTCAATCAGAATCGGGCAGTTTAATGTCAAATGCAAAAAAAAAACGCATGGGAATGAGCACAGCTATCTCTATATGCAGCACAGTCCAGGCATTTCAATTTGTCCGTTCTCGTAAAAAAGACAAAAAAAAAGAAAAGAAAAAGAGCTAAGTTCATAGACTCACAAGCAGCCCATCCATATTTACGAGCAGATATGCAAATGTGCAGTTAAAGCCTGGCCAAGAGCCCCAACTGGCGCTGGGAACAACGACGACAACGCTGCACTTAAGCCTTTAAGATGTTCTCGGGGGAGGGGAGCTCCCTCTCTCTCTCAATCCCTCTCTCTCTCTTTTTATGTCTCCCTCTCTCTCTGGTCTGTCGTCTGGCTGTCTGGCAATCAGGCAGTCGAACTCATTGCCGCTAAAGAATATGCATGCCAGTCAATTTGCCACTTTGGCTAAAAGGAAACATGCAACAAGAACAGCAACAGCAACAGCAACAACAACAACAACTGCCGCAAAAACATCGAACAGCACTTGCATTCAATGCTGAGAACCCAGCCATAGAAAATAGAACAAAAGCCGCAGCTAAGACTCAATAACACTGCTCAACAAATCGGGAAATTAAGTAAAAAAATTAGAGTGTTTGTAGTCTGTAATGTGTCTCTTAATAATCAGTTTCTATAACATAAATAATTCAATTATTTTAAGTTAATAATAATAAATATATATAAAAAAGCATGTAGATTCCTCTCAACTTTGAAACCTCCTAAAACCTTTTGTGATATTCGAAAACAAAGATCTGAAAGTATGCAATAGAATTATGTTTGCCTGGTTTTTTAGCTGGGTAATAAAATAAGAATAAGATAAACACAAAAACTACAAAAAAGTTTCCTCTTAAAATAATTTAACAAAAATTGTAATTTTTAAATTTATTTTATTAAATTTCTCTTTACATTTATGCTATTTTATTTTGAATATAAAAATATTCTATTTTAATCTCTTTAAAACATAGTGATCTAAATAGATATAAATTAAAACTATTGATTTTTTAGTCTAATCCCAATAACAACTAGTGACCTACTTAAGAGAAAAGTATGTTAGGTACAAGTGGGCAACTTTGTTGCCTAGTGTAGCTTAGAATTCTAGTTGAGCTGGCAGGCAGACAACATTTTGCGGGCTCTGCCAAAGCGTAGCGGACACGTTGCTCGAGGGTCTCTGCGATTGCGGCTTCCCTTTGTAGCGAAGGCAAGAGGGAGACAAGGAGAGCAGGAGCAAGCGAGAGGGGAAGCTGTTGCTGCTGCTGCTGCTGCTGCAGGCATATGAATGATCTTTCAGACAGATTCGTGACACTTTAAATTTATGATGTGAACTTTTGTGGCCCAGCGTTGAATGCTTGTTGTGCTGGCTCCTCCGCAACGATTCCTGGAAATATCACAGAATAATCTGTAAAATCTAAATCGACAAACGAGAGAGAGAGAAAGGGAGGGAGGGAAGAAAGAGAGAGAACACACACTCGTTGGCCACTTACGACCACTTGGCAATTCCCTCCCCCTCTATTCCTGCTATGCTTCTGATTACGTTTCTGATTCTAATTCTGATTTGAAATCCCGTTTCGGTTTGAGCTCCAGCTGCATGTTAATTGCTGCAATGCCAATTGCTAAAATGCGGCCAAATCGTGTAGAGAACTTTGACAAACATTTGCGTAGATTTTTTTAGTACCCCCAACTCTTAACTGCACAAGCAATCTGGAGACGACGCCAAAGCTACAAAACTGGCACAACTCGTCATCGGACGTGCGTCTGTCGCGATGACACTGAAAGACTTGAAGTTTGGACTTGGACAGCCACTCACAATCGCCCCTCTCCGCTCCTCTCCCCTCGAACTACGCAGCCATTGACATTATTTGCGTTTGTTTGTCGACATGTGTAAGGTATTCATTAGCTGGCTGTCCAAATCCAAATGCCAGGCGACGCTGCACGCAAATATTAAATATTTGAGCCGAGTAAAGTTTTCACCAAGAGACCCAGACTGGGCGCAGTGTCAACAGCAAACTTCAGTGGTTGTTGTTGTTGTTGTTTTTGTTGTCTTCAACAACATGTCGCTTATCCAAAACTTACATCATATCTACGAAGGCCCCCATTTGACCCCTGTCTCGCTTGCTCTCACAATGATCCATCTCTATACCATTGTATATGTGTGTGTTTGTGTGTGTGTGTGAGAGCTTGCAATTAAATTTGTTTTTATGGGGCTGCACTTCTGGGAATCTTTAAATGCCGCCTGGTACGAGTGCCAAAGGTATTAATATGCATGCCCGCGCATAATACAAATATATATATATATGTATATATGAAGAAAGCTCGGGTTACACACGAACGACCCGGACTAGGACTGCACTCATATTTTATGGCACTCGCCTCGGTCTGAGTATTCTGAATCATTCGTGACATTTGCGCTCGTAAGGAATAACATGCCCTTAGGCAGCTCATCCTCAGCTTGGACTAGGTTTGCCATAAACAAATTTTATTAAGGAAAAGTGCACAATAAGTGCATGTTTTCAATAACATTTTAAAGTAACAGAGCATTATGTTAACAGAAAAATGATGAGATAACATAAACATGCTATGTTAATTATATTTCTTATAAAAATTTGACATATATAAATATAAATAATATTTATATATCATATGTTAGAGCTAAATATTTGAATTTCAATATGAAGTCTCATTACAAAAATATCTCCTTTTACTATTTACTAATACAATTTTTAAACAAAATATTTTAAATATAAATTTTCTAAATATTGCGCATCTTTTAAAAAATATATAAATATATTTGCCTACAAATATTGTTAATTTTAACTTTTATTTTAGAAACTTTTAATATTTATTAGCAATATTAACTTTGTATTGAATAATGTAAATATCTTAGCAGTTTTTTTTTTTTGGTATTTGATTATTTTTACATTTAAAAATGTTAGTTGTTAGTTAATTAAGTCAAAAAGAGCATAAATAATTCGTTGTTGAACTCAGAATTGGTTCTTTGTGGCAGCTTAGTTCATGTGTAGGCTGCTTTAGAATTGAAATGCCAAACGCTTTTGATGGCCGTGCTGTGTGCGGCATCATTAAACTCGAGAGCTGCCAGCGTTGATGATGAAGCTTGCGAATTGCAACCCGCAGCTTAGCCCGCTTGTTGCCGCTTGCCACTTGCCGCATGCGCGTTGCGTGCAAATATCAACTGAAATGCGGACTCTGACGGGGGTGGATCGCTGTGAGAACTGCCAACTAACTGGCTAACTGGCATGCTGACCAGGCCAGCACTGGCATGCATTTACAGTTAGTCTAAAGAGTTGCAGCAGCAGCAGCTGCGGGTGGGCTGGTTAGCAAGAGAGGGTATAGAGGAAGGGGGCGGGGGGGGCGGAAACTATGCGCAGCTGGATAAAACTTTTCTTAAAGTGTTAAGAGCAGTGCCTGTTGGGCTTTTTATTAATGCGCCAGCTGCCATTAGCGGCAATTTTCAATTTTTATTTACGCTGATTAAAAGTGGCTACCAACTTGTCATATTTACTAGCCGCAGCTTGATACAGCTTAAGGTACACACGTCTGGGGGCATGCAACAAGGCGGCAGTCACCATCTAGTTGTGGGCAGTGCTGGCCCAAGTGGCAGAGGCCGCTTATTGCCAATTAAGCTGAACTTGTTTTGGGCGTTGCCAGCGCTTGGGTTCTGCATTTGGAGTTGGTTGCAACCCGGGCAACCTGCCACATTCACAATTTACACCGCACACACTTGACGTTGTTTATGGACGCCTGACCGTGCACTTCTTTTGTGGAACGTAACCGCAACTGCAACTGCAACTGCAACTTATTGCCTCCAAAACTTATGTATTTACAGCACTGGCCATAAAAGTACACAACAGCAGCAGCAGCAGCAACTGAAACCCGCCCAGCAAACATTTACCATTTTAATTGCCATCGAGAAGTCGCAACATTTATGCGTAATCGACTTAATTTGCCAAAGCCTCAAATTGTTAAGCAAGCAAATTGGCAATTGTGAAATTTTGGCCGTTTGTCTCGATGCGAATTTGCTGCAATTGTGCAACCAGCAACAACAGCAACAGCAGCAACAGCAGCAGCAGAACAGCAGCAATGGCTCTGATCAAACGGTAAGTTCAGGCTTTGACCTTTGCGATTGCAGCACAAAATGAAATCATTAGGAGAGCCCTCTGTTGTCTGTTTGGGTTGACGCCCCTCAGACGGACGGACGCAAACAGACACCCAATTAAATCGCTTAACATGGCCCAAGAGTCACAGATTCTGGCCACTAATGACGGCTTCTCGTTTTTGACCCCCCTCCCACAACAAAAAAAACACATACAGGAGCAGTCGCAGTCGCAGCCTCAGTTTCAGTCTCAGCCACAAGCATCGCATTTGGTTAAATTCATTAGCGTGGACCAAGTCACGACAAGTGTTGCGCCATCGCATTTGCCGAGCGGCGCGCTCCGGGGCCAGCATCATCACGACGCGGGCAAGTGGCGCGAGTTCTTTGCCCAGCTGGAGGCGTTCCAGCGTCAATGCTCCGCCGCCGGCGGTCGTCTCGTTGGCGCTCTGAGCGACATACGCGCCGCCGATCTGCTGGGGCTGCCGACGCGCCGGCAATTGTACGGCCAGCATCGTGCCCTCAGCCGTGCTTTGATGGACTCCCAGCTGCACAATCTGCGCAAGCATGGCGCCAACCAGCTGCTCCGCCTGCAGGCGGCCGCCACTGCCATCAATGCCCCACCAGCAACGGCAACGACACCCACAACACCCACAACACCCACAACACCCACATCACCCACAGCAGCGACTGTTACGCCCGAGGCCCATCATTTGGATGCGGATTACAAGCTGCGCAAGGTGACGCTCCTCTACAGCGAAGTGGATCGCGCCGCTCAGCGACTGGAACAGCTGACGGAACAGCGGCGCGAGCGCCTGCGTCAGCTGACCCGTCAACGCGCCCTGGAGGATGAGATCAACGAGGTGAGTCCACAATTTAATTACTCCACAAATCATATCTGTTAGAATTTAAGCCCATTTTTAAGTTTCGTATACATGATACTTCAGGGAGTTACCTCAAGTCGAGGTAAAAATCTAGTGGCGAAAGCATATTCCAACTCTAAAATTTCTAATATCATGTTCTGTAACGCAGCACATTCCATTTAATTAACAATTATATGAAAAATTCCAAAATATAAAACAGTTTAGTATCTGAAAATAACTTTTTGCCTTATGCCAAAGTTTTCATATGTATTGCTAGTGGTGTTACGCCACTAGCGCGGACTGCAGTCCACATTGAAAATTGAGTGTTAAGCCAAAAACTAAAATACAATTGAAAATTTCTGATACTTAATAAAATCTCTATATCTGTAGTTTAGACAACATGTCCAAATATGATTAATTTAAGTGCAAGCTCCTTGAAAAATTGTTGTTTTTTTTCGTGGTATCAACAATAAATTTTAATTTATTTTCTATATTTCTTTGAAATTAAAAAATGTCAATTCTATTTTCCAATTCTACCTTTAAGCTTGCACAAGAAAGTAAACAACACTTTATTGTAACCCAAAATAAATTCTAACTAATTTTAAGATACATTTCTCTGAAATTGTGAAATTTCTTTTTGGTGACTTCAATTGATATGCTGAAAGCGTAGCCAGGCTGCAAGCCGGGCGTATGTGATGATAATATAACCGCGTCTAATGAGTTGGGGCAACATTTTTCGTTTGGTGGCACAGTCGACAGGAAATGCGGCAAGCACACTCAAAATGCCAAATGTGTATCTGGCAGATACGCGGCGCACACTCACGACATTGTTAATTGAATATGCATCGCATTTAATGCTGGCTTTATTAATTTATTACGCGCATCCGCTTGATGTGCGCAACGGGTTCGCTTAGCCATTGGCTACCAGTCGGAGTCGTAGTCGGTCATCCAAATGGAGCCGTTAGATAAGCCTGCCAAGATTCGAGTGTCTGCGCATCACAGTTGCAGTGGCAGTTGCAGTTGCACTGGCAGCTTGTAATCGTTGTCGTCCTCGTTGCCAATTCCATTTCCTGGCATATTTTAATTGACTTGTTAATGGATATGCCTGCTGCCAACCAAGGGCCGCCAGCCAGATGAATGACGACTACCTTTAACCCAGCTCCAGCTCCGTTCCAGCTGCCGTGCGCATAATTGAGCACGCACGCACCCACAACTTGGCTTCCAGTTGGGCTCTCCATCCTCCATCCACGTTATCTGGCCGGGGTAATCTTGGCTCGGCGGCGCTTAATCAGCGCCAGTGACAGTTGCAGCAACGCCCAAGTGCGCAGCATCCGCTAATGCAATTTCGCTGATTAATCACAATAATTTGTTGTGGGATTAGTTAGCGCAGTCATAAAGGAAGCCACATCCACGATCCTCAGCTCCGGTCTGTTGCTGTTGCTGTAGCTTCTCCAATGCGTTTACATATTCGTCATACTTTCGCGCTACTATTAAGTTTTGCCATTATTATTATGATTGTTGCATGTGTGTACATTCCACAATAGCAGTTGTTGTTGTTGGCCAACAAAAGTATGTCAAATTGCAAACACACGACACGCAGATACGCAGATACTTGTATCTCATAGATAAACGGCTCCTGCATCTTCAATTTCATTTAATAATTTACGGAAATTGGCATTTAACAATTTGCGTTGCCTTGTTAAAGTTTTGACTTAACTTGTTGCTGTTGTTGTTTTCGCTTTACTGTTTACAGTTTTTCGGACGTTTTTCACACGCTCCTCCGCCTTTTGAGCAATGTACGGCAATTTATCAAAAAACTTAAAAAATATCTGGCCAAAAATTGAATTTTAATTGCCGACGAAAAGTTAATGAGAAAAGTGAAAGCAAGGTTAAAGAAATTAAATACGTTTCTTGTGCGATTTTCAATCGATATTTATTTATTTATAATTTTTTGTTATTTTCGTTTTTTTTTTTTTTGCAACAATCTTGCCAACTAGCTCTTTGGCAGCTTTGAGCTGTTCATTGATTGCTTCATTGATGGCTTTGCTGGCAGCTCGCTGTGATTTGCTCGTTTCATTAGTTTTCATTCAAAAGTAGTTCATGAGATAAGACTGACACACTCTGTCTGTCTGTCCATTTGACTAACTGACTGACTGCCTCTCAATCGATCTCTTTCTCTCTCTTTCCTCCTGTCATACTAAGTCTGTCATATCGCGATCGCCGCTAAAATTATACTTAAAGATACTAACAATAAAAAAAATAAACAACATTCAACACCAACACGCTTGCAATTTAATGTTGTTGACATCTACCAATTTTTTAGATTGAATGCTCTAACTTTGGTAGAGAGCATTGTTTATTTCTCGTCTCACAAATCACACGACAGGCAGTCCAACAATTGCCGTGGGAACAACCCACAGCTATATATAAATACTTTTCTCTAGAAAGTTTCAGTTTTATCTCAAACTCTTATCAGTTATTTCGCTTATTTTGAAAATAAAACAATTCTGGTGCTTAAAAGGCTTTTGAACTTTGAGCTGTTTGAAATTGGTAATTTGTATAACTTTAGACAACTAAGCACAGCTTGAAATATAGTTAATATTTATTTATTTTTTTTTTTATTAAAAAAAATGTTTTTTTTTTTGTTAAATTCTCTCATTTGCTAGAGATATTATTATTAGCATTTTAATGTGATCTTTTGGGTCCCAAACAGGGACATATTATTTATAAATGAAGCCATTTTAAAGTTGATTTGTTGAGTTAATTAATTCTAAACAACCTTGGCTTCATAGCAAGCTCTAAAATACTTAAAAGATTTCATTAAATAGTTTCTACTTTATCTGAAAATAATTTAAAATATTATTAACATGCCCATAAATTGTATCATATTTTATCCCAGTTGCTTTCGGCACCCAGTCAGAGGATTTAACTGAAAAGAACCGGTATAAAAGTTAATAAAATTTGTCTTGCCATAAAGATAGCTTAAGGTTATTTATTTGTATAGTTTCCTTTAGCGATTAACTTAACAAGCATGTGCATATTGATATATAATATGTATCTATATGTTTTTTTTTTCTTAAAATGAATTGCCGGGAAGTGTATTAAATCTTCGTTAGCCTTGTTTTGGCTTAATTAAATCAATACATTTATGTAGTTAACTGGTCAAACCGCAACTAAACTGAGCCAACACGAGCTTCAACTGCAACAGCAATGCCAAATCCGAATCCGACTCTGAATGCGATGGCAACTCTGCCACCTAACAAATGTCGCTGTCGTCCATTAGGCGCGCATTCAAACAAGGTGCGAAAAAAGATGCCGCCGTCGCCATTTTGTTGCACTGCAGCAGCAACAACAACAGCAACAACGACGACAGCGACAACGACAACGACAACTACGACGACAACGACAACATTATGATGCGATATGCGATATTATATCTAAATTGTTGATCGGCTGCATTACACGCGGGTTGCCGAGGGGCTGCCTTTAGCTCCAGTTATGGCCAACAACTAACTGTTGACTGGGTGTGTGTGTGCAGCCTTGGGTGTTGCCGCTGGTTGGTGAAAGAGTTGACGCGTCTTGGCCGATAGCAGCCTGCAGATAGAGATAAAATACACAAGCGCTGGCGGTGAAATTGGATTTGTTTGGGGCGCTTTCTTTGAGCATTGCTCGTTTTTTTTTCGCCTCTCTTTATTTCTTTAAATTAATTTGCACGCTGTCGGCGGCTTTTGTGCAATGAAAACTATGTTTAATTGTTTCGCGCCTTGAATTGCAACAGTGGCAGCAGCAGCAGCAGCAGCTCCTTGTGGCAGCCACTGATGTCTTGACCATTGGCCAGCGACAAGTTTTTATATATATAAAAACACTTTTTTTTGCGGAAGCAACGCCTGGCTTATTTATGGCCTTTGACATTCGAACCCGGGGTCCTCGTGGCGCAGTGGAATGCGCTGTCTTTGCTATCTCTGCTTGCATAACTGCAGCTGCTGCTGCTGTTGAGAACTAGCTGGTGGCATAGAATTCGGTCAGGCAACGCCAAAACTGGCCATGAAATATGAAGGCTTATTTAGTGTCGACATGGCAAAGGAGTTGCCACAACTGCGACCCAAGCCGGGACCCATTCACAGTGGCATTAATAACAGCGGCGTGTATTAACCCCCAGCAGCAGCAGCAACATCAGCAGCAGCAGCAGCAGTTGCAGCAGCAACAGTGGACACAACCGGTTGATGCATGCAAATTCGCCACGCGAACAAACAATGCCACATGCAACTTGACACAGGCAAACACAGCTGCAACTTCATCATCTGCTGCTGCTCCCGAGCGTTTCATTTGCCGCTGAAGACTTCACTGCCAGTGTGTCATCAATGTGGACGTTAATCATACGCTTAGCCTGACAGACATCGCCCCAGGCAGAACGGGCAGAGCAGCAAGAATCTCTGCATCTGCGTATTTATTGAATTAGCCAACCAACACTCACTTGGCCCGGCCATAAGCCGGCCAGGGAGCCGGAGTGACAGCGAACAAAACGTAATTGTTGTCGCCCGACAGCGTTTGGAGCATGTCAAAATGTAACTGTCGTATTGGGTTTGACATGTTTTTTAACACTAATTTTACACGCATTTTTAGAAATCGTCAACTTCATCAACAGCTGTCATCATTTTTTTCCATTATTTATTTATTTATTATGTTTTTTTGTTTCGTTCGAACGTCGTCACGTCCGTTTCGTCTCTGATTCCAGCGATAAGCTGCAGTCACTGTCACTGTCTGTCCCTGCCCCTGCCCCATCCACAGCTGCTGCACTTGCTGCAAAGCTGCTTTGCGAGCAGCCACAACTCGGTTGCATGCAATATTGTCACCACATTAACGTCTTGGCCTTTTGTGGCCACAATTTATGACTTTGTGCGTGCACCTCACCCCATGCTTTGGAAAGTGAAAAATAAGTAAAATTGTAATCGCCTTTTCGCGTCAAATAGTTAAACGAAATTGCTTTATTATACATACAAACATTTTTTTTGTAGTTCACCAAAAATGCTGCCCCTCCCCAACTCATTCCAAGCTCTACTTACAGCACTAATGGCAATTTTCTGGTTAACGATGCTCTAAAAGTCACAGAGTCCACTCAAATTTATGCCCAGTCAATTTGAGATTAGCAGTTTTAGTCCAGACATAAACTGCAAATAACGATATAGACGACTTCTTACTTATTACTAAAACTAATACAATAAAGTTCTCCGAAAAGGATACTTTTTTTAGAACTAAAGCAGAACCCATAAGCAAATGGATAAAAAGCAAAAAAAAAAAATACAATATTAAAAAAAAATTTAATTGTAGAAAAATATTTAAGAAAAAATGTAAGCATGATCAAATAGGTATCACAATCAATATGATAATCAAAAAATTTATTTAAAAAAAATATTTTTAATTTTTGGCAAGATTTTAGAATAATAATTCACTACATAAGAATAATTCTTAGATGTTGCATTCCATACCAATTACGGCATCCACAATCGATTAAAGTAAAATTGTGTGATTTGAAAATTTGATAAGGAAATGAATTTTTTATTTCTTAATTTAACATGTCAAATAAATTTAGTTTAATGTATCAAAATTTGATATGGAAATTGCTTAAGAATAAGGGAACTTACTGGGCATACAAAATTGTATAATTACCCATTCAAGTGTTTCCATTTACAGTGAGCACTCAAATTTGATGTCTCACTTGGCGCACACATGCCACTCAGATGTTTCCCCTCCCCTGCCCCCTTTTTCGCTTCCCCCTTGGCTTTGTGGTACACTCACTTAGCGGTCTGGAGCTAGTTATCGGCGCTATAGTTTCTGAGTAACTGCCATAAATAAGCAGGCAAATTACTCGACATGGCCGTTAAAATAGTAGAAGAAGAGGGAAAATATCAACTTAAGAGCCTAAGATAAGCGGGCTGGAGATATGCGCGAAGAGCAACAAATTAGCCAAGCTGAAATGAGACAGCCCGAATGGCAAATGGCAAATGGCCAATAGCGAATGGCAAATGGGAGACGGATATCATTTAAGACGTACTTCAAATAAATTACCCAAGACCAGAAATAGAAACAGAACCCCAAAGCCGACAGAGACAAAATCCCAATAGCTGTCGGAATTTTCTAAGATAGCAACAACAACAACAACAACAGCAACAATGGCGACAACTTTGTAAAGTGTCAAAATAAATTCGATATTGTGGCTTAAAAAATGTTTATGGCTCTGCGATAAATACGCGACATTTGCGTAAATTACACGACAGCAATCGCCGCAGCAGCAGCAGCAGCAACAGTTGCCACGCATGCTCAGTGCAACATAGTTGTTGTTGTTGTTGCTGCTGCTGTTGTTGTTGTTGTTGTTGTAGGTGTTGCATGTGTTTTATGGCGCATGCGATCAACTTGTTTAACTGTCACGTTAAATTTGCGTTTTATGTCAGAGGCAACGCCAACAGCAAACACCAAATACCCAACAGCAACAATCGGAACAACAGCAACACCAACGCCTCAAACAGCTTCTCTATGATGTGCCGATCTAAAGGCAACCCTGATACAGACTTTATATACAACTCTACACAGAGTGCAGTCAACTGGCTTATCAGACGCTGACAACACAGACAACGGACAAAAGACAAAAGACAAACATCCGCCGCTGACAGTTGCCACTGGCTGGCAAGTAAAAATAATAATAGAGTAATAGAGACTCAAAGCGAAGCTTATCAAGCACTCGTTGCTGCTGCAGCTGCAGTTGGAGATGTGTCTTCAGCTCACATATTTACTTAGCTAAGCAAATTGTGGGCAGGCAACATCAACATCAACATCATAATCAACATCAGCAGCAACATTAACATTAGTGCTGTCATCTTTTGAGCAGCAAAATTAGCTAGTTTCGGGCGCAAAAGTGAAAGGTAAACAACTAAAAAAAATTTCATAAATCCAAAAAAACATTGAAAATTTTAGACTTTTTATTTACAAACAAACCAAAAAAAAATTATTCAAAATACAATTTTTACAAACTTATTATTTACATAACTAAACCATAATTAAATATGAATAATAGATAGTTCTTCACAAATGTGGAAATGTGGAAAAATAGATGAAGATAGAAATAACAAAATTTAAAATAATAAGAAAATAAACAAATTCACAATTATATATTCGCAAAATTATCGTTTAATCAATTTATTTATATTTCAATTATTTATTATTCAATTAATAAATCAAATAAGTGAAGTAACTTCATTTTTTTATATAATTAACAATATGTATATTAATTCAGATTTTTTTCTCAATTTATTAAGCATGAAGTTTGCGTTATTTTTTTTTTTTTTTTGCTCTACAAGTTGTTTTTTTTTTGTTTTGATTATAACGTATTGATGCTTTAAATTAAAGCCAGATTTGGTTGTAAACAAAATGGGCAGCACTGATCGACATTTACGATGACCATGTTCGCTATGAGCCTGTGCCGGGTTGCAAGCGGCTCTGGCGGGCTTCCAATTCCAGCGACTTTTCCAGTGCCTATTATTTGCACAGACTAATTGTTTTGATTTGATTGAATTTCGTTGAGTGACGCCAACGACGACGTCGATTTTTGTAACAGAGTGTGTGCAATGGATGTTCAGGGCCAGTGACTGCCAGCGATTGGCAGCGATCGACGGCGGCGATTGGCAGCGCCGCATTTCCAGTTCCATTTCCAATTCCAATTCCAAATGCGCTTCCAGTCGCAATTCTGAGCTGCCTGTGGCATGTTGTTGTTGATGTTGTCGCGCTTAGCGGGCAGCGTTAATTGTTATCGCATTTTGAGCACCAAACGCGCCATGATCAGCACCACCTGCTCCTCCACCTCCTGCTGCTCCTCATCAACATCATCAGCATCATCATCATCAGGCTGGGAGCGTGAAACAGCTGCCAGCCATTTGGCAGCCCAAATAGCCAACTATGTGAGTCATCAAACAACAGCCTCATCAACGTGCATCCAACTGAAACTTGTTAAAGTTTCGTTTGTTTTTTTGTGTTTTGTGTTTTTTGTTTTTACTGCTTTTTATGATGCTGCATTTGATTTCACTGGAGTCACTCGTGAGCCGATTGCTGCCGCTGCAACAGCAGCTTCTTATCGCTCGCTGGCTGTACAATATTTCATTGAACCGGCGATTTACTAAATCAATTAATTTATTTATTATTGACTTTTGCCTGCCTGTGTGTGGCAATAATCTGGCTGAGAAACAATCTCTCAAATGCCATCAGACAATAAAATAACTACAAAAGGCCTTGCGCCCCGTCATGTAAACAATGCCAACATTCGAGCCGGCTCCACAAACAGGGTGTTCTAAACACCCCAAACACCACAAACAAATCGAAAACAGTGCATTAAAATGATGTGCAAAAGTGTCGAGCATAAATTCTTGAATACTACAGTTTGTCATTAGTATCGGTTGCCGAAAATTTCGTGCCTAGAAAATATATATCATATATAAAAAATATCGTGATGGCAGCGCAGACATTTTTCGCAGAGGTTAGATAAAAACCAATTTTTGAAAAAATGTATAAAGTACTAAAGTTTTTTAAAAGAATTTTGAAAACAATTTCAACATGAAATGAAAATCCAAAGTTAAGCTGAAGAAACTATTTTATATTATTTTTAAATTTTTGTGAAATCAAATAAGTGCACCAACGAATTAAGATTTCACTCTTGAAAATTGAAACAAGAAAAAAAGAATATTTTTATTCTTGAATGTCTCAACTATCTGTTAAATTGATAAAAGTTTTTACTTAATGCAAACAATTTTAAATTTGGTCAAATTTGAAAAGTGCTCAATAAAGAGATAAGCGATATTGCATGACAATTGCAACACCCTGTATTATGGGCACTGTTCATATATGTATATATGTAAGGCCATGCCTGCCATATCTGATGAGAGCATGAAGAGTCCGATCAAGTCTGAGTCCGACTACGAATCAGAGTCTCCGACAGCCGGCTGCTGTTGCTGTTGTTGCTGATTGTGCGGCAACTGTGAAACTGGAGCAGCTGATGCTGCTGCTGCTGCTGCCTCAGCATTTTTAGCGGCAACAGCACCCGCGCCCCCATATTGGCTTCCAACAATTTCATTCATTGGGGAGGACGCGAACATGCCCCCAAATGTGGCCGGGGCATTATCGCAGAGCCAAAGATCGACCAAAGACAAAACCAAAAACGGAAAGTGAACGCGCACGCGTGGCCAGCTGGGGAGCTGTTGAGCTGGGGAGCTGTTGAGCTGAGCTGGAAGCTGGTTAGTTAGTTCAGGTTCAGGTTCAGGTCTTACTTAGTCCGCGCCCGTTGCCCCAAATGCGTCGCATTGACTTTATCGATTGTATCAATTCAATTGGACGCAGCAGGTGATTAAAAATTGGTTAGAGCTACAAAATTATCAATGTGAGATTGTTGATTGGCCCGTGTTTGTTGTTGTTATTTTTTATTGTTGTGGTTGCTTTCAATACCTTTGGGAGCTCTGAAATGCCCCCTTTGAGGAATCATTTGATTTGATTTGTGCGCGATTGGTTTTTAATTTGTAAAGTGGAGCCTAATTAGATCTTTGAGCGATGAGTTTCACTTTTCATCGCTCGTTCGCCAGCCTTGACTCCGCTCTGTGGGCGTGGCATTTGCAACTGTTGCAGACTCGTCTGAAGGTTCCACACAACTCAATTTCAATCTCTCTTGTTTGTTGACTTTTTTTAGGTCACCTCTTGGCTGGGCAATGACGGCGCCGAAAACTTGCAGAAATTCGCACAGCTTCAGTTGGAGAACGAGGCACAGCTGAAGGCGCAGGAGCTGGAGTTCGAGAAATACTATTTCATAGCCAGGGTGAGCTAATGATAAGTGTTAAAACAGACTCCAACTCATCCCTTGTCTCAATGTAGAAGCACCTGGCCAAGGGTCGCGACCTCCACCTGGCGGCCAACAAGATTTCCGTGCTGAGCGAGAGCGCTCGCAATCTGAAGACGGCGCTGGATCAGTTCGCCGAGAAGCTGGAGAAGACCCGGGAGCGGATCGAGGGCGGCGCCCGTTTGCTGCACCTGCTGACGCAGCATCAGCGCGAGACGGCCGCTCTCGAGGAGCTGCAGCGCCTGGGCGCCCAGCTGGGCGCCACGGCGCTGCTGGAGAAACACCTGGCGCCGACCATGCGCAAGAGCAGCTCGCTGCCGGGAGCGAGCAGCACGCCGGCGCAGGGGGCAGCGAAGCGGGGCAGCTATCGGTGCAGCTCCGGCAATGGGAGCTCCTTTGAGGGCGCCGCCAGTGGCAGCCACTGCAGCTGCTGGCGCGAGAGTCGCAACCTGGAGGACATGGACGAGCCAGAGGAGGAGCACGACCAGGACATCGATCAGGATGCCGATGCCGATGCCGATGGCGATGGCGAGGAGCAGCAATCGAAGATAGCCGACTCCGGCGTCGGCGTCTGCGACAATTGCGAACGGAATCCGAAACTGGCGCGCATCTGCAGCTGCCAGAGCCTGAACGAGAAGAGGTGAGTGCCAAGTGCGAGGATGCGAATGAAGAAAGGATACTATTTGGGTGTTTTATTGCTTTGGCAGTCACGACGAGCTACTCGAGGACGAGTGCTTCGAGCGGCCCACAAAGCGCTACATGGACATGCACTCGCCGATGGAGGCGAACGCCCATCTACAGTGCCACGCCTCCAACCTGGAGCTGACCAAGCTGGAGGAGCTCAGCTGCCTGGAACCAAAAATACAAAAGTAAGTAAACTTTATTTATTTATATCAGGCAAAACTAATGGCTAAAAGTTTATTACTTAAATTGAAAGCAAACCCTTTTTTACTATTAAACATTATTTTGTTTATGCATAAGGTTATTTTTTACATTTGTTTACAATTTTAAATTGTTTTGTTTACTTTTTTAAAGTTATTTTTATATTATATATTAGTTAGTTACGATAAAAATTATTATTATTATTAATATATTAAATTAGATCCTCAATATTTAATATTCCCATTTAAAATTTGGCTACAAAATAAAGTATTTGAGTTTAGATTAGCAAATATCTTCATAGTCGAAATATTAAATTATAAAAAATTTATTTTGTTTTATAAATTTAATCTAGGGAATATTAAGAAAAACCCTTAAAGATGGATATAGAAAATTTTAGATTGTCTTTAGATAAGTTCTTTCTTGAAATTAAGCTAGTCTCTTGATCTCAAATAATATCTTAGATCTTTAAATTCGATTCATGGTCATATTATTATTATTTATATTATTATATATATTTTAAATGCTGTTTATCCCAAACTCTTTTAGAGCATTGGATAAACCTCATTTCCGGGTTTGTCGAACTCTTAATGATCAGGATTTTAAAATGATTTTGTTATTATTATTTCAACCTAATTGACAAAAATCCCTCTCCGACCTTGTAGAACGCTTCTATTGATCATGCGCGAAATGATTGGTACCGAACGCGACTATGTCCGCTCCTTGTACTACGTCATCGAGAACTATATCGATGAGCTGCTGCGCGAGGATATTCCGCAGCCGTTGCGCGGCCAGAGGAACGTGATCTTTGGCAACATCGAGAAGATCTTCGAGTTTCACAATTCGCACTTCCTCGGCGAACTGGAGCGGTACGAGCGCAATCCGCTCAAGGTGGGCGCCGCCTTCCTCGAAATGGAGTCCAAGTTCTATTTGTATGCGCTGTACAACAAGAACAAGCCCAAGAGCGACACCCTCCTCAGCGAGTACGGCAGCTCGTTCTTCAAGCCGAAGCAGCTCCAGTTGCAGGACAAAATGGACCTGGCCTCCTACCTGCTGAAGCCCGTGCAGCGCATGGGAAAATATGCGCTGCTCCTCCAGCAGCTGGTGAAGGCGGTCAAGAGCGTGGAGGGCGCGGCCCTGCAGGAGATCGCCGCCGATGTGGAGGAGCTGCAGCGCGCCGAGGAGATGGTCAAGTTTCAGCTGCGACACGGCAACGATCTGCTGGCCATGGACTCGCTGCGCGACTGCGACGTCAATGTGAAGGAGCAGGGACGTCTGCTGCGCCAGAACGAGTTCCTCGTGTGGCAGGGACGCGGCGGCAAGAAGACCCTGCGCCAGGTGTTCCTCTTCGAGGAGCTGGTGCTGTTCAGCAAGGCGCGACGTTTTCCCGATCACAAGGCAAGCCATCAGCACCCACATCCGATTCCTTCTAGCCACTAACCCTTCGTCCTGTTTGCAGAATCTGGACATTTACATCTACAAGAACAGCATCAAGACCTCGGACATCGGACTGACGGCGCACACGGGCGACTCGACGACCAAGTTCGAGATCTGGTTCAGGAAACGGAAGCCGGACGACACTTGGATGCTGCAGTGCATGTCGGAGGACATCAAGAATGCCTGGACCGAGGAGATATCCAAGCTGCTCTGGAAACAGGCGAAGCGAAATCGAGGTAATTCAAAACTGAACTTCATTGGGAAACTCAAATTCAATTTGAATTTGTGCAGAAATTCGCCTGGCGGAGATGTCCTCGATGGGCATTGGCAGCAAGCCCTGCCTGGATATACGGCCCAGCCACAATCAGATCAGCGACCGTTCCATACCCCTGACGCAGCTGAACAAAAGTAAGTTGCAATCATATATATACATATTTATATCTGAACGATTTGCTTTGACAGCGCCCAAGCTGCGTCATGCGGAGCCGGGCAAGGGCAGCATGCGACGCCCCAATTCGCTGATCTCGGAGAGCTCGTTGTCCAGCGGCACCAGCACCACGAGCAGCTCCTCCATCAGCGGCGGCTGCTCCTCGGGCCATGCGGCACACGAAGCCGGACGGCACAGCCTCAATCTGAGCTTCAGCAAACTAACGAGCAGCAGCAGCAGCAGCAACAACAACAGCAACAACAACAATACGGCCACACTGGAGCTGATCAACGAGACGCAGACGCTGAAGCTGAGCAACAGCTGCGAGGCGGACAGCGCCCGGATCAGCGGCACGCCCACATTCACCAGCAGCGGCTCCAGCTCCAGGAGCAGCAACAAGCGAAATCACAAACGCTCCACGACAATTGTCAGCCAGCTGTCCATGGGTATAGAGCTTGAATTGTGCTACTTCTTCTAGGCAGCAACTATTGTTGCATTTAGTTCTTAGTTTCTGGTTTCCATTCCTCTGTATATAAACGCACCCCTCAGTATTAATTGACACAACTGTACATATTCCCCCCGCTACCTTCCCACCTAACTAGTTGTTGTTATTTGTGTACCCCGTGCCTGCATGTTTTAGATTTACGAAATATCTTACTATACTCATATGCATATATATATATAATATTTAGAGAGCGGCATTCTGTCAGACATATCGATAACGCCGGACCAGGAGCACGGCCACGCCCACGCCCACGCCGCGGAACAAGTATCAGGCAACAGGGGCAGCTGGTCGACATCCGGCACAGCCACATCCATGTCCAGCACGAGCACCTCGACGGTGATCCTGCGTCGCTACAAGTCGTACGCCCATGCCGCGGAGTCCGCTGCGCCCGAGGGGAGCAACAATAATAAGTGAAATTCTCAGTTTCGGTTATGCGAGATGTCCGAATACTTATTTCGAATTAAATGTATAGCTTTAGCGAAACGGTTTCATCAGATTCAAATTATCATATTATAATTACATACTTACCTATTATAATTTTTGTTATTTATTATTTATTTGATTTTAGTTGTGTTAATTTTGTCATAAATTTTCATCCTATTGTATTATTTGCCCTGGATGCATCTTTTCATCTTTATCGCATTTCTCTGTTTTAGAAAATTTGAAATTATTGAATTCAATGTGTCAATGTCGAAATATATTTCATAGCTCTTAATCAGCCTTAATCTACGCGTACAACCCACACACACACACACACACACACACACACACACACACACACACAAATCGAGGGGCACACACAAAGTGCCAGCCGAAAAGGGCTTTGCAATGCCCAAAAAAAATAGAGAAAAAATATCGAAAACGAAATTCATAACGTACAGTTAGTTAATATATGTAAATTAAGTGCCTATCTATAAATTATCGTAAAGAAAATATACATAATTAATTGCATATCTTTAAAATATGAATAATGTATACAAATAAGCAAAGAATTGAATAAATGTTGCTTCGAAATAAAAATAAAGCCTGAAAAGCTCTGCAGGGGGTCAAGAATTATGATGTGAAAATATGCTCGGCTTGAAGCTGCGCACAGAGTATCTACTAGTCGAGCACTCCCGACATTGGTAAGTCTACATTATTTAAATATATTTAAATATTAAACAGCTGTTAAAATAAATTTAATAAATAAATCTAAAAACAACGCAAATTCGTTTTTACTTTGGGAGCAATTTTTTCTTGTGCCATTTGCAAGATTTTTCTACAAATTCCAGCTGAAATACCAGGCGAACAGAATCCTCAGAAGGTCGACAAAAAATTAGCAAATGTAAAAAATTGCATTGCATACTTATAAGGTAACATTTTTTGGGCAGCTGATACGCAATGTTAATAATAATCTTTTGCATACTTTTGCCTGCCGCAATGCAAATAAGCATCTGTTAAGAGATGAATAGGGATGGGACAGCTGTAAAAGAAAAAGCATACATATTTATTGCCATATTCTCGCGCATTTTGCAAGAATTTGGCGCTTTAGGTTGGCTAGGACTATACCTTTGGTATGATAACCAAGGATATGGGGCCATCTAGGAACCAGATTTTGGATTTTTGTCCGTAGGCTTTACGGATTTTATTTAATAATACACAATCCACAGTAATTTGGCCATTTACGGAACGATTTTTTTTTGACAATTATAACATTTTAAATGGCTATATCTCGGCCGTATATAGTCCGATTTCGGAAAGATATACCTCATTCGTCTCGTATAAGTCCATAGAATCGATCGCCATTCAAAATATTTCAATTTAAAATTTTCGCGATTTTGGCAAAAATTGTGATGTTACCCCTTGTGATTTTTGTCAAAAATGGTCAAAATTTAGAATGGGAATTTTTGAATGCCAAACGATAGTCCCGGTCTGTACGAGTCTAAAAAGGCATATTATTTTAAAATATTACATTTTTTGACAGAGATATACCGATTTTTATGCCAATTTTTGTAATATTTTTATTTTAGGGTAACGCAAATTTATCTCAATAATTGAATATCTTTAAAATATGAATAATGTTTACAAATAAGCAAAGAATTTGAAAAACACAGAAATTCAAAAATTGCTCAAAAGATCAAAAATAATGATATATTTGAAAATATTTACCTTCCTTTCAAATTGTTTCTACAAAAAATATTCTTATAATTCCCAACAAGTTATTCGCTGCCAGTGCGCTTTAAATACGAACTAAGCGGGTGGAATTCAACTTGAAATGAAGAAAGCTTTACAACCCGAATCTTCGTGTGGGCCTTTGCCGTTTTTGGTAAAGGGACGTAATTCTGATTTGTGTCCAACTTATTTTACAAACATTTTTTTTTATTAAACAAATCTTTTTAATTATTACCAGTAAGCGTTTAGCTCTTTTTGTTAGCCGCCGTGTAGCGTGGATATAAAGAGCACATTGTCGTTTGGTTGCAGTTCATACTCCAGTTCGCCCTGAAATTTCATAATTTGCCGCAACGTGAAAGGTGTATTCGGAATTTCAATGCACTTACCAAAAGTTCCCAGTCCGTGTCGTTGATCAGCACCAAAATGCCGGGTCGGCTGAAAAAGATCATAACAAACATGACAAACTGCACGTGTTTTTGCCAACGTTTACTTACACGGTGTCGCCTTGTATGAATAACTCAGGACGCTCTGTTAATATGTTGGCATGCATCCATTTTAGCAAATTGGCAATTGTCCCTGTAAATAACTGAGATTTTGCTGAAACTTTCCAGAGATAACTGTTGTTTGCTTACATTTTTGTGTGCCGTCCAATGCAAGTTCGCGTCGTTTGATATTGCCAAAGAGCAGCTCAGCGCCAGCACTAGTTATTAGTGTTTTATAATAATATCCAAAAGGTAGCTCAATATTAAATACCTGAATTCCAATATTATTTTTAAATTCGGCGTGTTTGTGCTGCCCATCTTAAACTTATTGTTTTGGTCATTTGACATTCACCATAAACGACGACACATAACATTGCGCTAACAGCTGTGTTAGCTCATTTTTGCGTTATGTTACTCAGCTTGCGTTTACAGTGCTGTAAATTGCGTTCCCTTGTGCGTAACGTGCTTAGTTTTCAAAAATTAATATCCATTATTAAGGCATATTTATTAAAGCTCAATGTTTGCCAAATTGAAAATCACTGTCAACATTTTATTATTTGTTTTATTTAGCTTTAATTTCATTAAATAGTTAAGGACATTGACATTTTGTTGGCTTTTGTAAAATAATTATGTGTGGATATTTAGTTTTGCGCAAATTGATTCATTATAATAAAAACCATAAGTATAAAACTAAACAATTAAATTGCTAGGACGTGTGTGTATATGTGTGTATGTAATTGCTTTTTTAATTTTTGTTTTGTTTGTTTAAGAACATATAATAAGTATATAAAAAGAAACATAAACTGCGTTTTAATACAAGTGTTTAACTGAAACCCGCGGTTAGGAAACTTTTTGCACGCATCTCTTTGTGCGTGTGGGTTAGAAGAACTTAAAATAAATAAATAAACATACATACATTATTCAATGTGGCAACAATAGTTACAGTATTTTCCATTCGTTACTGTTTATGTGTGTTTTTTGTTTTGTTTTTGCGCTCAAATGCAATTACAAATAATAAATAAGTATATATTTTTTTTATACAATTTGACAGTAAAGCACAAAAGAATATCAATATTTAATTTTTTGATTTTTTTAGCTCTATAGTATAAAGCGCAATAGATTCTTTTGCAGCTATATTAATAAGTATACAAGCACTCATATAATAGTCAAATTTTTACAAAAATTTGTGGCTTTTTTTACCTTTTGATTTTAGGATTTTTGTTTAGCTAATTTTCATATCTAATATATGTGTAAGTGTAAGGCATTATTTTTTTGTTTGAATATCGCGTTTAATACAGATTGCGCGCAGATTGCTGATTTGATCCATTTTCGTTGATATATATTTTTTTTATTAATTTTATGGCTAATTATCGCTGGCCCCTTCCCACTTCCCACCGTTCCGTTCGTGGCCAATTGTTGACTTCGATGGTAGCTGCTGCCTGGGCCTGGTTCGATTTGGGTGCACTGCATCGTCGTTTACTGGAGCTTCTGCTTGGCACAGTCGGGACAGACAATGTCGGGTCCGTCGGTGATGAAGCCGCGTCCCACCAGGCTGGCCTTGCAGCTGGCGCACACGAAGCAATCGTGATGCCAATGGCGCTCCTCGAACGAGATGAAGCGTGTGCCGCCGATGCCTGTCAAGAACAAGGATTACTATGGATTACTGACTATACTGATTACTGTATAGCTTACCAGTAATGGGCTTGACACACGATGTGCACCGTTTGGCAAACAATTCGCCGAAGCACTCGGCACAGTAGGGCTTCTCGTCGCGACTGGTGAAGCGCTGCCCGGCCAGGGTGATGTTGCAGTGGGTGCAAGTGAAGCACTCGCGATGCCACGGCTCATTCTTGTAGGTGACGCCACCCGAGGTGATAACCTACCAAACAGAAAATGAACTTTTAAATATGCAGCTCTTTAGGTTGGGTTCCCTTTTAAAGATACCTTGTTGCACTTGATGCAGCGCGTGGCGAACTTCTCCTCGTAGCAGCCGGCGCAGTAGATCTCCTGCTCCCGCGGTATAAACGATTTGGTGCCAATGGCCATCTTGCAGACGCAGCAGCAGAAGCAGTTTTCGTGCCACTGACGGGTCTTGTATTCCATTTTCTTGGTACCTGCAAGACAGACAGACAGACAAATAGTTCGATCAAATCAATTTCGCGAATATGATTGCAACCTTGAACTTTGGCCAGTAACATAATCTATCAAATAGCCCCAAATTCCAGACAGATTCAGGCCAAAGCATTGTCGAAACTCAATCACAAATTTATTTTTGTATTTGTAACTAAAATAAATACAACAATTTGAATATTATTATGTGCAGCTGACATGCAACTGTCGAAGGCGGCCCCAACACAAACCCCCTACCCCAACCCCAACCCTTAAATTTCACATTTTCATAACAATTAATGCAAAAATTATTCAAAGTTGCTAGACTCAAGAGACAAACGCGAATTCCTGCATGACAAATATGGAACCTAAAGTGGTTGGTTCCATTGCGGCTTTCAGCCGTATAAAAGTGTGCATAAAAATCTCGGTTTATTTTATTTATTGCGTGCTCAAAAAATTTGTTGCCAAATACCAGACAAAGCGAAAACTTTTCTTTGGGTTCGCTGGGTTCACTGACTGCCTCGAAGCAGGCTAATTGACTGGAATAATGTCAGGGCAGCGATTCTATTGTTTCCTTTAATTTCGGGTTGTCAAGAAAAGCTAAGAACAAAAAACAATTTCATATGTTGCCAAATTACAGCACACAAAAAGTTGGTAATAATGACAAATTTACGATGAAAGTATATAAATTTAATGTGGCTAGAGAAAGGCAATTTTCTTTTTATCTATATGTGCAAATAAAAGTGAAGAACGAAGATTTATTGAGAGAAGTGAATAAAAATCACTTTACGGAAATCGAACATTAATATAAATATAATGTACTTTTTTTTGTTTAAGAATTTTTAGTTTAATTAAAATTTGCAATTGCATTGCATAAAAAGTTCTTATCAAAATACGACATTTAAAGAACCCGAATGAATTGACTAATAACAATTTTTTAATTTAAAATATAACTAAATAATAATTTTCTAAAATTCTTTGATTTTTAATTTTTAATATGGAAAAATAAGCTAGTATATTTTGAAATTTAGCTCTGGAAAATGAGAATTTTTAAAGAATATTTCTTTTAAATAAAATCATAAAATCCATAAAATTTACTAAATTTAAAAAAATATATATTATTATTATTTTTTTTTATTTATATATTTTGTTTGAGTGTATTCGTGTTGAAGCTCATCTTGTTCCACATTAGTCATCGCAACACCAACAGATCCAACGAAAGTTGGCGATGACGCTATGAAGAGCTGGCCAAAGCATCAAGCCATCGCCCATGTGGGCGACTATTTCTTGCCAAATTGGGCAACAACTCAGCCATTAGCTGGGCAGTAATATTGATAAATTATGATGTATCGCTGGTTTTTAATTAACATAATTTATGGGCAGCATGGTTACCTGCTTTGGTGGCACGCGGATCGCCGAGGCGGCAATAGTCGCCCAGGGCGCAGTAGAAGCTGCGATTTTCCTCGACCGCGCTGGCATTGGGCAGGAACATGCTCAGCACGGCGATGTCCTCGTTGTTATCCTTGGCCTTCTTGATGCGATCGGCGCCAATTGTTTTGCTTTGCAAATGCAAGCGCGACTTCATGCGCGAGCTCAGCACATCGACGTCAGTCATGATTGATTGATTGAACTGCTACTGCTATAAAGCGGTTAAGTGGGTGCATTTAAACTAACTGCATCAGCACCAAAGTGACAGACTCTTTGACTACCAACTGGCCTAATAAGTCACGACTCTTTTGCCAAAAGCGTACAGGAGCTTCGGCCCGAGAGATGCCATCATCAATTTTGGTGTAAGCCAACTGGGTCAGCCAAGAGCTAAGAGTTAAGAGCCATGAGCTTAGAGCTGATCAATGTCTCAGCCAGTTAACTGAATTGGCGCTCATTTGGGGCAGAAACCAGTCGAGATACTATCGCACGCCCAGCACGCACAACAAACCGAACTCTGTCCATACTCTATAATATTGTATATATTTTGAGCTGTAAGTCGATCAAATTTGGAGACGTCGGGTCTCTCCCTCTCTCTCTGGCCTCAATGACATCACTACAAAATTTACTAGCTAAATAACAAGTTTCATTAAAAAACTTGGAGAATGTTTATAAATAACAGCGAGACAACAATAACATCATCTACAACAATACTGCCTTCATAAATCATTAAATAATTAACTTTTTACAAAAAAAAAAAACAACAAAAAATAGCAACAAATAAATTGCCTTAAAGTTAAATTTTGTAAGCGCGTGCGCAAATTGAGACAGGAAATTGAAATTTTCAAATGTTGCCCACAGGAAATTTGCTCAGTGAATATGGTCAAGTAATTAAGCTAGAATCATCTACCAAGAATTTGGCCGAAACAGTGCTGCCAACTTATTAACAAAGAAGCGGTTCAAACCTGGTTCGCATGCATTTAAATGCAATTTGAACAAATAAGTTTTTTAAAGAAATATAAATATATTTTGGAGGTTCGAGCCAATATATAATTTTTTCGTTTTGTAAACATATATTATATTTACATTATATATAATTTAAAATTATATTTAATTTTCTTTACTTTTAATCAAATTTAAAGAAATCGAGCAAAAAACAAATAACTTTAAAAATAACTAGAGCATAAATATTGGAAAAATAATTTTTAACTTTTATCAAAATAACAAATAATAATATTTGGAAATTGCCCAAAAAGCTTTCTTTTTTATTAAGATCTGATTTTAATCATGATTAGGTTTTGTTTTTTTGGACAATTAAGCACGTTGATTCAAATTAAAATTGGAGCACAAGCTTCTAATCGATTTTGTTTAAATCCGGTTAACAGCCTTGGGGCTAAACGCCTCGAATTACTAGATAACCGCAGTGCAGCATTTATAGGGCTTTGTTTGCACTGTTTTTGTGGTTAGTTGGAGAGCTGTCGCATAATTATAACCAATTGAAATTAGTTGCCAAGCGCACAGAAACAGCCAAAGACTTCGCCCACGAAACGCCTCCGACGCCCACAAAAAATAAAAAAAAACAGAGAGCGATGCCGCCAGCTGAGGCGGAGGTCAAGTGTAGATCGGAGGAGGCGACATTGAAATTCGCCAGGCTGTTGTGGAGTCAAATGCACGCATTGACAGTCAGTCAGATGTGATCTAAGCGAATAATGATTGATGGATTGCCGGCTTGAGACAATGCTTATTACGTGCGAACACCACAAATAGCACTGAAATGGAAAGTGCTCACAAAACGCGTTCTGCATTTTAAATATCGAGTCGAAATTTTTCTGAGAGCTCAGCTAAATTTTGTTGGACTGTGCTGACATTGCGGGCGGTCGTGTGGATTCGAATTTCAATTACTCCAATTTGTTGATTATTTTCTAAAATGTGTCTTTTTACGATTTTTTATTTGGTATATATAACTTGTTTACACTGGCATTTATTGTGATATTATATCACGAAATGTAAATATAAATGGCAAAATTTAAGAGAAATTAATAAGGTTCAATTTATCATCTCCCATCTATTGGCCAAGTGATCAAATTTGTTTAAGCAGGTAAACATGACAATATCACGATCTGACTTTTATAAGCCCAGCCATCAAAGATGTCTCTTTGTCAATTTGACCCGCCTGTGCAAATGTCAACGGCTGCAGGGCACAATAGAAATAAAAAAAGCCACAAAACTGCCGTGTGGATTTATTAGTTTTGTCAGATTTGTACGGGAGAAGAGAAAAAACAAAAAAAAAGAGAAATTGAAATTGGCTGTTGTTTGTGGCTGGCGGTCTGTCTGATAAGCCGAGCGGCAAAAACAATAAGCCACAAAAGACAAATGGCCATCGATTCATTTGTTTTAAAGCGTTTCCTACAGAGATCTGTTTTTCTGTTTGCAGCATGGAATGATCTTCGAATAATCAAGATTTATTGGGTCAGCTGCCCTGTTTATAGACTCTTTTCAGCTGAAAGCAATTAATAAAGTACGGGCTTTCGTCATAATTTTAATGCGATTTCATTTTGATTTCGATTTCATTTCAATTGGCATTCAATTGCAGTGCCAACAATAAATAAATGAAAAAGAAAGAAAGAAATGCCAGCTCAAGTGGGCGACCCCGCTCAATACTCTATATATATATATATAAATGTGTGTGTGTGTGTGCTGCTGCTTTTCATGTTTTCCATTTAGCTCTTTAAATGTGGCACACGTCGATGCTATCGCCACATTTTAAATGCAGCCAAAAAAAGCAGCTCAAATTCGTTTCCGGTTTTTGGTATGCAATTTCTAACTGGAGCTGCGACCTGTCTCTCTGTCTGTCCGCTCGGTTATTAATTTGTAATATTATTGCTGTATGCATGCAGAGGCGTTTGACACCCATTATCTATTGCATATTGTGCAATACTGTCTGTCTGTCTGTCTCTCTGTCAAGTCGGAAATCTCAAGTCTTGGCTCAATTAAATTGTCACAAAATGTGCCTGAAAAATGCGCATACGCCCAGTATGAAAAATAGCGCATACGCAGCGTGCACTGTTTCATATCAGTTGCAAGTTTATGACTCCTGCTGCCACTTTTGTTTTTGCTGATGCAATTTTGGCATCCCACTTAACACAGATTGTTTACAAGAAATTCATTAAACAATTCAGCTTGTTTATTTAAAGATGAAGAGTTCAAGCAAAAATTTAGTGCGGAAATACTTTGTAATTGTCGACACAAATGGATTCACAGCTGATCTATTTACAGCAATTGATATCAAACATGCAACACGTTGCTTTTTGCACTGTTCAAAGCGAAATTCGCTTGCAGTTCTGAGTTGCATCCGCGTCACTGGCCAAGCGCTCTGAAAGCCGTTTTGAGACTGAGAACAGCCGCCAAAAACAAAAACCGACAACGTAAACAAAACAGCCACACAGCTGAGTTGAACTGTGTGGTGAAGTGTGGTGAGTTTCGTTCAGTTTGAGTCGCAACTCAGTTGCGTGTTGAGTTTCAGTTCAATTGAGTTGCATTCAGTTTGAGCAAAAATTATTGCGTGAGACAAAGATCGTCTTGTTTAACATGGCACAAAAGACATAACAAGGCTGGCAAGGTGCCATTTAGGCTCTTCATGCAATTATGAACTGTTTTGACTGACGGTAACTGGTTGCTGCAACATACTGTCTGACCAATAGGCTGTTTGACTACGCTCGAAAAAAAAAATAAGGGGTTTTTAACTGAAATATATTACAAGTGTTGGAATTTCTTAAGTCAAGGGAAATTTTTAAATTTATTTTTTATGTTTTGAAAATGTTTAAAATATTTTTTTATATTTTTTTGAACCCTAATTTGTTTGTAATTTTGTAATTTTATTTAGTACGTATTTTTTCTCTGAGTGTGTTTTATGCAGATGCTCGTTTCAGTTGCATGTCAAGTGCCTGTCAATGCTGCTTGGCTGCCCTGACATTGCCGCCAAGGTGTTTAAGGTGAGCCGCTCGAGGAAGCCAACCAAACACATCGAACACAACAAGTTGGACGCTGCCATGTGGGAAGCTGCATAATTGAGAGTCGACACACTTTGCATATGGGGGGGAAATGCGATATGGAAATGTCAGCTAAATACTTTCAAATGCCGCCCAGTGGCAAACTGCGTTGACATTATATGCATGGAAATTGTAGCAGCCCGGTTATGGACAGACAGCCAGTCAGCCAGCCCTAAAGGCCTCTCTCTCTCTATATGGCACAATGGAACTTTGGATCGTTGTTTGATTAATTGCTGGCTTAGACGGAAATGTTTAGACACGCGTTGGCCGCTTCTCTGCGTGGGATTCGCCTGGCTACCAGTAAATAAATCAATTGAGCTGCAACAAAATGCTTCATTTTTTTCTTTCTTTTTATTTTTAATCTGCAATCAATTAAGCAATTAAGCAATTAAACAGCGAATGGCTGCAAGTGGAACGTGAAAGAAGTTTTACGAGAGCTGAGCGAAAGAAAATGCACTCAAAATGTCTTTCAAAACACACGCTTTTAATTCCCAAATGGTTTAAGCACGGTATGTTTATCACGGAAGAGCTCTGTAAAAACTGCTCTTTAATGTGAGTATATACTAGATATGTTTAAATTTAATGCCTGCACAGGGTATCTGCTAGTCGGGCAAGCCGAACTATAAAATTTCTATAAGTTTTTTTATTAAACCGTAGTAAATGTGGCAAAATCAGCTATATTTGAATTTTATATTACCACAATTAACTGTAATTAAAGGGTATTCTTATATTTTAATCAGCTTAACTAATAGATATTTATTTAAACTAATAACACGCTTAGTTCTGCTGAGTTTAGCACGTACTCCCAAGGCATATATCGTAGTGCCTTAATAAAAATAAAAAAAATAGCTATGAAAACACATTAATTTCATTCTACACGCTTATCAGCGATCTTTAATAATAATTTTTCAACACGCCGATTCTGGCGATTTAAAAGCCACAAATCATGCGCAACCAACACAAACAGAAAACAAAAGAAAACCAAAACAAGTTCTATTCCTAAAATTCATATATACATGAAACATGGAAAGAAACAAAAATTCGAAATAAATACAACATTCTTTTGGTGAGTCAGAGCATTGAATTAGACATATGCTTTAATGTGGATCCATCTGGCGTTCAGCTTTTGGCCCGAATTAATATAGATGACATAGATGATTTGATCTATGCGATAATGCAAGATAATTTTCATGTATTTTTTTCATGGTTTTCTGTAAGCAATTTGTGGCCGAAAACTTGACAATTAATGCCCATCATTTTGACAATAAAATTTTAGCAAATTAACAAATATGTTTTGTATTTGATTAGACAATTAGCTAATGCCTGAATTGGCAATGTTAACGACACTTGTCGGCTTTGGCTAACGACCCACCATTGGCAAACACAGAAGTAAATACGGGTGTATACATACATACAATATGAATATACATATATATATGCATATATATTCAAATAGCACTCGAATTGGCATTCAGACGTGTGGGATGCGTTGCTGACATTGATGTTAGCTGTGCCGCAGTGCAACTTATTTATCTCTCACTCGTAATTGGCAATGTCAACGTGTACTTCCAACAACAACAACAAAAGACAACAACAAACAACAACAAACCAGCCCCGTTTTTGGTAATGCCTTCAATTGCGGCTAATAAACACGGCCACGTTCCGCGTCGGCAACGAAAGTGTCAGGGCCAAATTTGGAGCGTGCTTAACACTTCATTGATATGAGAATCGGTCGACGTTCATCTCGGCTTGGTTTATCTCAATAAAATTTATCACCATATGCGTATTTTTCATTTCTTCTATACTCATTATTTGTCTTAACTCGTATTTGCACAGCGCTCCAATTGACAGCGCCACATCTGGAGACATTGTCATAATTTACACCTTTTGTTAGTTCCCCTCCCCATTTTGAACAATGTCGTACACCTGTGAGTTCAGGGCCCAGCAGATATTGCCTGTTGTTTTTTGGGGCTCTCTTTTTGCGTGGGTCGCCAGCTTAATTGCGGTGACAATGAACTTGCATTTGACGTCCACCGAACTGTGTCTCAAGCCAAACAATCGACTTGAGCACAAAGTGGTCGTAACGCGCAAATTGCAGTCCAGTCAACGTGTAATGAAAACAGATATGGGGCATTTATGTGCAAGTCAGAAACTGGCCCCCAGGCAACCACTGAATGTTGCACGCACTCAACTGTAGCAAGTTCATTAAACGTAAGTTGAAAGTAATGCGACTATGAATATACCGTGTAGCCAATTCAAATATAAATTTAATCTGAGTATTTATTTCTTGTGATAATCTTTTTTTTTTCGATACAAGAAAAATCTTATCTAAGCTATCAAGCTATCATATTCATAAAAAAATTTTAATAATTTTAATTCATAAATTCAATAGCTTTTTATTAATTTCCCTGATTTTAAAAGCTCCTTTAAATAATAACTATTAAGCCTTAAGTACTTTTTCCTATTTGAATTTTAACTTTCATGTGCTTTTAAACTTTTAAAGCTCTTATCAGCAATAATTAGGCACTTCAAAAAAGCTTTCATGTGCTTTCAAAAAGTCAAAGCTCTTCTCAGATGCTCAAGGAGTTTTCTTAACTTATTTTGTATGCAGTTTACAACATTTTTATACTGCGCACATGTCATACCCCACATGCAGGGTACACAAAATACGCGGCTGTTATTTATGTTTTGTATGGCAGTGCACATTTGAGATTTATGGAATGTGTCGCCAGTTGGCAACAAATTGCCCTGCGAGTACAATTAATTTGACATAGTATTGAGCACACAAAAAATAAAATTAAATAAAATGCCTGAAATGTCATTTCTTCGCCCCACTAAACCGGTTGCATTCTCATCATTTGACTCAGTTTCATTTCGAATGCCGCCCCGAAGTATGCCGTATATAATAATCGGTTCAATTGTTGATCTTTGCTCACCTGCACGGAACACTTCGCCGCAGCCGTCGCAACGGGACGCAAACTGGGCATCGTAGCAGTTGCCACAGTAGATCTTGTCGGCCTTGGCGCCAAACTGCTTATCGACCAGATTCAAATTGCATTTGAAGCACAGGAAACAGGCCTCGTGCCAGTGCTTGTCTTTGTAGGACAGATCCTGTGAATCAGATGGGGAGTGATGATCTCGGTTATATATTTAATTTAAATATATATATATACAAACAAAATATTTAAAGAGTTATAATATTAAATATGTATATTATATATAAATAAAACTAATTTAAACTAGACTTAAAGATTAGAAAATTCTTTAAAATTAAGTTATAAATTATTCAGTTGAAAGAAAATAGCTCCTTAGAAATTTAAGTATTTTATAAAAATTTATATATGAAAAATCTCAAAAGTTAAAAGAATATAAAATTCGAGTAAAAGTTAAAGTTAAATATTTTTAAATTATTAATAATTTGAAAATCCATTATTTTCTTTTAAGATAAGAATTATGCAGAAATCAATTTAAAATGAACAGAATAATACGTAAAATTTAAATTTAAACAAGCAAAATAAATTCAATATTATTATTAACAAAAATGCAGTTTTATTTAATTTTGATATTCGACTAAAAAACTTTTTTTAGAATATATTTTTTTAATTACTTATAAATATAACCTGGTATGAATTATCGAAACTGTTTAAATTAGTTTTGGATATCCGCTTACCTTCGAATCGATGCCAATGATCTTGTTGCACTCCTCGCACGTATTCGCGAACACATTCTCGTAGCACTTGATGCAATAGGGATGATCATCGCGGATGACGTAACGCTGTCCGGTGAGGCTCTCATCGCACTGCCAGCAGCAGAAGTGGCCCGAATGCCAATCCTTGTCCATGGCCTTTGTGTACTCGCCACTGAAAATCAACTGCAAAACAAACAGAGCGAAACGGAGACGAGCCGATGTAGCCAGACAGACAGAAAAAAAAAGCAACAAACAAACAGTGCACTCGATAAGGCAGAATATTTAAAGTATATTTTAAGTATGGTCCATTAATATAAAAATGGATCAAGTCCATTTAAGTGTGTTTGCTTTGTTTCCAATTTGCGTGTGGGGCAGTGTAAAAATGTTGTAGTGTCAAATACGAGTGTATTTATTTATTGTATATCGTATATAAATATCTGTATATAAGTAGTGTAGTTTTTTGTTCAGTGTTGTAGCACTACTCATTAATATGTATGTATACACTGTTCAGTTTTGCAGTTTTGCGTTATTTGTTTTCTTGGATTGAAGTTTTATTGTATGTGCTGTTGTATGGTGTAGTAGTATGTATGTATTTATGTTTGTTTTTATTTCTAGTTGTGTGGAGACAGAGATAGACATTTATAGACAAACGACAGCTTGATGTGGGTACCTTTTAGTTAACAGTTTTGCCGAGGAAAGAAGGTAGTAAACGTGTCGTTTTGTACAAGTTCGATATATGCGAGTACTTTGGATAGTTTGCTTTGTGATCGATTTCATTTGAATTTGTGAGCGAATTGAGTATTTTCGAATGTGCATGAGTAGATTCATTTAGTTGAATTTATTGCATTTTTAATTTTCATATGATATATATAGAGTAACGAGTATACAATACATATAAGAGCAGAGCTACACGGCCATACGGATACATATAGAATAACAGCCATCCAAAATACCAAAAAAAAAATACAAAAAATACCAGCAAATCATGTAAGTGGCTCCCAATTGGAAGCTTGCTTGGTATTTGCTTCTATTTTTTTTTTCTGGGCACCCAGACGAACTGACACAAAACTGAACCACACGTAACACGTTCCACCTACCCCCTTTCCTCGCTGGTGGCATCCACCTCGCTGATTTGCACCTCGGATTCGCGACGCTTCGACGACTTCTTGACCTTCTTCGTTTTCTTGACTTCCGTCACCGTTTGCATAATTTCGACGTCCGCCATTTTGTGCCACGCGCGCGTGCTTTATTTTTTCCCCTTCTGTCCAAAATCTCAAAAATCTATCCCCGGAATAAAGCAACAAAAAACTTGCACTCGATTGACCGACTGAACTTTCTAAATTTATTAACCGTGCCGCCAGAAATGAATTTTTTGAAGAAAAAAATGTCTTTGCTAAAACAGCCGAAAATTATTTTGCGAAACGTTTTGAACTTTCCCGAGTCGAGAAGCCAACTGGCGCGTTTATTTCACAAAATATTCGAAATCATTTCGAAAAAGCAAAAAAAAAGTTCTCGCTGCGAGTTGCGTGTATCTAGTTTCGCCCCCAGAGGCAAGTGTATAAATAAAATCTCGGGGAGTGCCGCAGAGCGCCCCAGAGCATAACAGCTGTCAACTGAGCGCAACAGAGAGACAGACTGGGAGAGAGGGAGAGGCAGAGAGCGAGGAAGAGTCAGAGAGAAAGATCTCTCTCTTTCTCTGGCTTGGGTTTAACAAATTACCTTAGACAATGGGCAAGAACGCTAATCATTAATGGTTTTATTGAATATTAAATGCAACGTCAAGTTTGCAATTTCTGCTGTAATATTTCAAACACAGATCTATAAATATTTAAATTTTCAGGTGCCAAAATAATTAATGTGCGTGTGCACGTGTGTGTGTGTGTGTGTGGGCACACACCTGCAGCAGCTGCTGTCCACGTCATTTACACGCACACACAGTCAAATAGTTGGAAATAATCATTAACGGAAAATTCAGTTTTTCCTTTGTTGTTGCCTGGCGCTTGTGCACACGACACACAAGTCGCACACACACTCACACACACACGCACACACTCTTGTGCTTTCTCTCATTTTTGTTTTTGGCCGCTCCCACACTTGGAGCATAAGTTTCTTGGATTTGTCTGCTCCCACTGTCTGCAACAGATTTTGGCGCACATGCAACGCCGATCCATATAAAATATTTAATGAATCCTTGCGGGCAGAGGGAGGGCAGCGGCATCCAGCAATAACGTGGGCCGATTAATAAAATGAATATTGGATATTTTTGCATTCCCGAACAACGAAAAATTGTTACAGCATTTTGGCACAGACAACAAATATTAAAATACCATTGGAAAATTGCAAAACAGCTGCGTTTTGCACTGGAAACAGATTTGAGAAATCTCAAACATTTCAATTTAAATATATATATTTTATTATAAAAATATGCAAAAACTCTACAAAAATTTCTTTCGAATTTAATAAATTTCAATCCTAATGCGTGGCCTAGTATTTTTATTTGTACATATCAGCAAAAATTATTATTATAATTTGTTTCAAATTAACATAATTAATATTTTCCAATGCTGTTCAATTTGTTTCTGCATTTTACAGCTGACAAATTTTGTCAGTTAGTTAAATGTGACACCAAAGGGCAAACGTCCAAGGCAAAAAGCATTGCCCATCAAGTAGAAATCTTTATATCTTTTAGACAAATAGTACTATTTATACTAATGTAATACATATATATGTAGATACAACTGTTACGATGACATTTAAAAGCAGCTAATTTGCAGACACAGACAAGGCCAAGAACAACAACTAAACATATATAATTATAACATTAATATTTGTTGCATTGAACTGAAGAATTATGCGAAAAATTTGGCAATAATAAGCGAGTAAAAAGACAACAAAATATGAAAAAAAAGTTGATAAATTCTAAATTTATAGCAACAAAGCAAATTAGCCATTTGAAGGCCTCAAAAACCTAAAGCAAATAATTTTCTAAGCCTAGAATGGATTATGCTCAGACTTTTCAGGCTGGAAAACAAAAAATTAAATGATTTTCATAAAAAAACAGAGTTAAATTAAAAAAAACTTTTTTTTATGAAAATCTATTTTTGATGTATCTTTACGCACAGAAAAAAAAACCAGACTACTAGATCCTATAGAAATCATTCAAACAAATTTTTTACATGACTTTTAGAGTATTCAATATTCGGCATTTCAATAATATTGCTCATGTTTCCCATTTTGTCAAAACATATCCAAGCAAATTTTATATATATTATTTTGACAGGCACCATATACTGATATGTAAAATTTTATAGGAACTAAAGCGGAGAATTCAAATTGATTGAGTTCAAGCAAAATGGGCACACAGTATAAACCTATATAAGTGCATGTACTATATAAAAGTTCAGCTATTAATGCAGCAGACAAAACCAACAACATAAAGAGAGTCGAGAGAAATGCAATCTTATTTTATTTGTTGTTTTTTGTCTATAAATAAATGCAATGCGCGAATCTGTGATAAAAGTTTGCGTGCTGTGTTTTGTTGTGGCTCGCACGAGAAACGCATTCAACATTTGGAGGCATGAAGGCGTTAATTGGGTCATAAATTATTATAACATTTCCAGATTATAATTTTAATTCGTGTTTATTAAGAAGAACAGCGGCAACTGGACGAACGATGTCTTTCTTCACATGTGTTTAAAAATACATTTCGATTAGCATTATAAAGGGGAGGTGAAAGGGGGGAAAATGCTGCGTCAGTGGGCCCGGTCAGTGGGTAATGGCCATGGGTTCAAGTTTAAGTTTGGCAAACAAATAAAAAACGCAAAATATCAGCTGTACATAAATTCGATTGGCTTGCATTTAATATAACTTAATGTTCGCCATTTGCTGGCATTAAAAATAGCAGGCCAGCTATTAAATGACATTTGGCAATTTCTTGCACGCGGCACAAAACATTGCGAATAAATGATCGAGGGGGTGTGGCAAGGGTTCGGGCAACGGATAATGTTAAGCAGAAATTCACATCAATAAAAAAATAAGTAAGAAACAAAAATTTAAATGAATAATGGGAAATGTGTTTGTAAAACGAAGAAAAGAAATTAAAGAAAAAATCACAAATGGAAAGGTGTTTCATTTTAGTGCCACTGCTAAGAAATTTGCCAGCAGTGTTTCAACTGAAATTCAAATTATTTAAGCCAATTTTGTTGGCCAGCACAAAAATATATAGTATACGTACACTAAAGATAAATAGAGTGAACAAGTACAAATGCCAACAGACGTGGTGGCGACTACAAAATACCCCAACCTGCATTAACATATCTTTTAGTTTAAACAAACTTGAAGAAATCCCTTAAAATATTTGAAGCTGAATATACCCTGTCCAATTTTCAGGTGCTGGTAGGGTACAAAAAAATATTCAATATAAATATGCGGCCAGCTTTAAAGTGCGCCAAACGTTTGGGGAAAAATGAATTCATGTCAAAGACAAACTATTGAATAAGACTTTTTGGCAACGAATTTGGCATGTTTTCTTAGTGCTACGCGTACCATACGTAGGAGATATACATTATTATTTTTGCCTCGGTACGTACGTACATCCATATGCCATTACGCAATTTCTTTATTTTTTCTTTTTTTTTTAGCGAACAAGACATAAAGGCCCTGCGCTCATTACAGAAAAAAAAACAAAAGGAAAAATAAATAAGTAAAAAATAAAAACAAATAGCAGAGAATACAATGATTTGGGGACCCCCCCAGACCAGAAAGTGGCTGCAAAGTGAGCTGCGTAAACAAATCACCCGAGTGACACACTTTCCTGTTGCCTGTCATAAATATTTTAGCGGGAAATGTACATGCTCAAAGGCAAAAAGATTGCTTTTCAAAAATTTGTGGAAAATGGATTTTGCAGCTGACGATAGCGCTTAATTTGACAAAGGATATGACATAAGAAAGTTGACAGCATTATTTCAGCGACAAAAGAAAAGATGCTGGCAAAATACGATACAAACAGATGTCTTTTTATCAAAGCAAAGACATTTCATTTTCTCAAAGAAACCTAGAAAACCATTTAATTCAAATGTGTCTATTGGATTTGGCTAATTCGCAGCATGCTTTTAGGCGTGAGTGTTGCGAGCTTTTGGGAGCAACTGCTAAGTGAGCTTGGAAAAAGTTGCTTTATAACTGAATATAAAAAACTTAAGGAAAGAATGAACAGGCTAAAGCTGAATAATAAAAATGTATAGTATACAAATTTACAGTGTTAGTTAATGCTTTGAATATTATGGATTTATAAATAAAAAGATAGGATCATGGAATTGGAGTTTCAAAAACTGTTTAAATTACAAAAAACTAAGAGGAACTCAACTTTCCCCAGTCGTAACTTTGCCAAAACTCAACCGATTTTCATAAGGATGGTCTTTTTGTTCATGGTTCGGTGTCTAGATGAATTCTACATTTC
>SCDY01000717.1:46042-95026 GCA_004143825.1 Drosophila micromelanica | reverse complement strand
TAGGTATAAACGAGCTGAAATGTTTATAGAACCAGATCGCAGGGTTCAGGGTATCTCCTAGTCGGGCGGCCCCGACTAGAGCCTTCTCACTTGTTTTATGTATATATATTTTATTGTTTTGCAAGGCATCGAAATGTGCATTCAATTTTCCCCATCCTTTTTGTAGGCAAATGTGATTTTGTAGAAAATCAATAAACGAGCTTCGGGTGCAACTGAAAAGTGAACATCTTTGATGGGCTTTCATTTAAAACTATAAATTATAATAACATCAGTTTTTAGATAGTAGATTTCAGGATTTCTGGTAGGAATCTTAAAGAATGCCCCTTTATCGTAGTTTGGTTTGTTTGTTTGCATTGCACTTGAAATTCAAAGCTGCTTCGAGCCAAGTTTGCTGTTCGGCATTCCAGGAACTGTTTTGCATTCCAAACAATAATAAGTTCCAATCAACTTGAAATTGTCATGAGAAATTCTCATTGGCTTGGGAGGTGGGCGGTCCGGGGTCCGATGATTGAGGTTGACAACGCTCCAGTTGGTGAGGGGCCCGGCCTTGACACACTGTCGCTGGTCTGGGGAGGATGTCAAGCTGTCATGCGATTTGCGGCGACGACGACGACAATCATTAAACGTGGGCTTCCATTCGTAGGCTAGTTTTGCCTTTGCCAAGCTGGGACCTGGTGAGGGTGGCAAACTCTTTACTAGCATATGACACGCCCGTAAGACTCCTGGCAGGTTTTCCGTGAACAACACGGAAAAATTCGATAAATATTCCACTGTAAACAGCAGTTTACCGCGTCCATTGGGACTAATTTGGTTTTCCTGCCTTGAGTGGGCGCCACAATGATTGGAAAAAAAATGTTTTCTATTATGCTTGGCTTCTGTTTACCAAAGGAGCACCCGACGACCCCACATATAAGATTTCTCGCATATGCTGCCGCCAACAATAAATATTTGAATGGAAGGAATGTTTATACGAACACTAAAATATTGATTAACTGACTTACAAATACTTAATTATTATTTAAATATTTAACATAGTTTAAGGGAAAGTTATTTGACAACAAAAATTAATATAAACTTTAAGAGGGTTTTATCTATTTTGTCAACAATGTTTAACGATTTGAAAAAGACTATGATCATATCTTAATATAAAGTATAAAGTAAAGGGTATTTAATGTTCGTTCTCCACATTCGAGTTTAACTTTTAAACTTTTGTACGTTGCAAAACTTAAGTTTTGTTTATATTTTTTTTGGTTTCAGGAGAACTTGCGCGTGGGCTTGGAACGCAAGAAACTCGAGCTCGAGCCGAAATATTTGCTGCTGCTGGGATTCACGTCGCCGCTAAGCACAAAGGATGATGTCTCCCGGCAGCCAAAGCAGCCGCAAACAGACACGCCCGTCACGGCGCAGCTGGAGATTAACGAGCTGCAGTCGGGCCGCACACGGGACGGGAGCAGGCGAATGGCGGCGATAGCCGCCGCCAACCAGCAGGACAGGGAGCTGCTGCTGCTGCAGAAGAGCCAGCGAAAGCGGGTGACGACGCCATATAATGGCACCAAGGCCAACTTCACCATAGTCACGTATGTGCTGGAGGGCCAGGTGTCGTCGGCCATATTGTTGGCCCAGAACATTGCGGCCAAGCTGCCCAGCGAGTATCTGCTCATCTACGATCTGGGCGTGTCCGAGGAGCAGCTGCGCTCACTGAACGCCTACTGCAACAGCAGCCGTTGCGCGGTGATCGCCTACGATCTGTCCGAGTTTCCATCCTTCGTCAACGATCAGCGAACGCACGCATATCGCCCAATTGTGATAAAGGATGCATTAATGCGGGCCAAATCGGTGCTGTTCGCCGAGAACTATATGCGCATACGCGGCGGCCAACGGGAGCTGCAGGAGCTGCAGAGTCGTGCAATGGTCGCCGGCGTGCTCGGCTGGAACACCCCGACAGCCGTTTCGTCACGCACGCACCCAAAGATGTTCGATTATTTTGAGTCGGACGCCGAGGATTTCATATTTCTGCGTATGATTGATCTCGATGTGGTCTTCTTTGCGGACACCCTGTTTGTCACGGAGAAGATCATGCTGCCGTGGCTGAAATGTGCCCTCACATTGGAATGCATCGATCCAATTGGTGAGCGCTGGCTTATTTTTCTCATACTTATTAAATTATGCTTTGAAAATCGAGCACGGTTAACTCTATCTAGTTATCGATAACTTACGACTCTTTCCTGGTCAGTGTGACCGGCTCGGTTAAAGGCTACAATCCGTACATTCATAACTCGCGCTATTTTCCAACTGCTAACCAATTGGCCAAATGGCCCTAATGACCATAATTTAGAGCGTTGATAGCAGACGTGTCATATGCGTATACATAATTGACATAATTTACTGGCATGTAATTGCTTTTCCCCGTTAATGGAATCCGGCAATTAAGCAACGCCGATAATCCAATGGAATCCAATTCAAATTTATATTTGTAGCACTTTACACAACACAGAAATTAGCATATCTCATTTGTACGGCAATCTTGTATTATCCTTTTCAACACTATTATTGGCCCGAACACAAAGTGCTTAATCAGAAGCCACAAAAACTTGGGTAAATCAATGTGAATGTTGCTAACCGCAAACAAAGTCTCCCCGGGTCGAACATTGTACCCATGGCGCCCGCAGAGCATCAGATGCGTATCGTAGATAATATACCACGCCTCCAGGGTACACGACCACACGGCCAGCAGTTTGTCGAGCATGTTCAGAAAGTATGCCAATACCAGAAGCAGTCCAAAAACCACATATATTATAATGAAGCCCATGCCGTGGGTAAATTTAAATCTGCGCTGTTTGCTGTACAAAACCAGAGCAAGCAGCTCCACAATTAGGATCAAGGGATATGCATGCAACTGCAAGGATAAAGCATATTAGATGCAGTTAATATATAGATTTCGATACACACCCAATGTGTTTGACCCATGGATATTAAATACAAACTTCGGCTGATTGGGCACGTCAGAGTTATGAATAGAAAAACGAGGTAATTAAATGGTGAACATCGCCGCCAATTTGGCCATTTATAGAGGAGCGTGTAGACCAACATCAGCACCAGAAAAAAAGTTAAACGCACATACAACTCATTGTAGGGTATCGCAAGTCTAAGCGTTATTTCCAGACAGGGCATAACCAAGGCGATCTCTAGCTGCAACAGAAAGATATAGAAAAACATACTTCTAACTGGGTCCACTCACCATTTCCAAAAAGTAGATGCGACGTACCAATTTACGCCGCAGCTTGGAATCAACTATATCGAAGTCGTAGACACGTCCGTGTAATCCATCGGACAGCAGCTCGCATTGAATGCTGAAATCTTCTGATTTTTGATGACATGTTTCCGTATCCATTGCCGTTTTATGATTGGTATTAAAATGGCTTAACCATAACCATACAAGTTGTATGAATAGTTTGATAATTGTAACTGATTTGATAATAATACGCTAATCGGTTATCTAATTGCTGTCTGTCTATCTGTCCGTATCCGTATCTAAATAGGTGCCCAATCGAATGGCTGCAAGTTCAACAAGAAGCCACTCTATCGCTACTCCGGCTGTCATGGCTATGATGCATCTGCGTTCAATATCGTGCTGGGTTTGACATGGCATCTGGATGACTCCAAATACTCGCTGCCCAGCGATGCCAGGGAGAACATGTTCTACAAGGAGACACTGGAGCAGGCGACCAAAACATTGGAGAGTCGACGACGGAACAGCAGCGATACATCCGATCATCCATTCACGGAGGACTGAGCAAATGCAGCCCCAGACGCATTTGATATATTTGATATACATGATGTAACATTTTCTATATTTGTATATACACACACTCAGAAGCCGCTGGATCAAAGCAATCTTATTGCTTACACACAACTCCATAGTCTTTATTATATAGGAAAAGGAAATGTATACCTATATAAACTGTGGTATGCACACATAAGGAGAACACACTGTACTGCAGTATACACTGTAATGAGAGAGAGTTGATTACACTTATAAGTTATTTGATCAAGATGTACTGCCTACAGTGTGTACTCCCTATGTACACTACACTAACATACATACATCAATACATATTCATACATTCATACAGTCATGTGTCATTACAGTGATTTCATAGCGTAGTTAGTTACATAGTTCATATTAATACATACTATGCACTAATGGACGATGGATCACGTCCAAGATCAGAGAGAGCAGGAGCAGCTTCTGTCCAGTAAATACGCCTTAGTTACTTATTTGTGTTAATTTTGTGAAATTTTTGTGTATCTATAAATAATTATTATTTACTCGCTCCCTAACTTAAATATGATTATTTTATATTATTGTATGTAAATAAAACTGAATTACATAGGTTTTGTGATTGTATTTGATAGTTACACACATATTCATACATAATCAATACAAATAATTAAATATAATAATAATAATTAATATATTAAATGTACTATATATAGTAAATGAGCCAAAAACGTTAGCTTAATAAAGTAAAAAGTACAACAAAATAATGCAACAGTTTCTGTTTGTGTTCAATTTATTTTTATATTATACTCAATATATAAGATTTTACTTAACAATATAAAAGTGCAGTATGTGAAAATGCATATAAATTAAAACATATACAATATACTGTTAAACTAGATAAACAACTTTTTTTCCGATTCAGCATTTATGGCCAAGAGTCTAATAAAATATTGTTTACAAAACATTCAATATATATCGGGTAATATACATACATACAATAATTTTGGCATGCCATTTAATGGCCTTTGTTTTGCTTAAATTAAATTATTCCTTTCACATTAATAGGAGTCTTCTAGTTACGGAAATTTTTTTTGGATTTAGCTTGTATATAAATCTTTAGAAAATCCTGTATACACATAATAATAAATTCACATAGATATCCACTAATTTATATATATATTCGATTCATAGTATTCGCAATTCAATCTTGAGCGGACAAACTCGTTTTTAATTTCTAGCTAAACGCAATACGTAGAGAAATATGCGCACCACATCCACGTACAAAGTTAATGCCGCGAATATATACTCCTCGGGATTGAACTGATATTTGTGTTTGCCGCCGAGAATCAGCTGTGTATCATAGATGAGCAGGAAACTGGCCAGTAGGGCGCCAAGACATGAAACGATCATCTCACCGAGGGCCTCACGTAAAAATGAGCCCGCAAATGCAAGAACTATTAAGCATATTACCACCGAGACTAGAACCCCGCCCCAAGCCGTGAAATCGTACTTGGTTTGAATGGCAAATATGGACAGGGCCAGAACCAAAATGGCAGTTATTCCAACGGCCATCAGGACCACATTCACATCAAGTGTGCTGGCGACGGCGCCCAAGAGCAGGGACATGGTCGCCGTGAATAGGCCCAAGCACACAAAGTTAACGGGAAAGGTTCGCCGGGCACCTTCACAGCAGGCCATCGAGACCAAGACGACAATGTTGACGATCACGGCGGCACACACAACTGCAGGGTTCTTAAGGACGAACATCTTCGTTGGCTCGTGGTACATGAAAAAGGATATCACCGCACAGGTGAAAAGTAATTGTGTCTGAAAAATTTAAGATTAGTAAAAAATCCACTTCTTTAAAAACTCCAAAACTTACCATAAGAATAAAGTATACTTTTCGTATGAAGCCCTTACGAATCGTTTGATCATTAAAAATTATATTTTTGGCATCCAAAGCATCCTGCAGGTCGGAGCCAGCACCGACAAATCCAGGAGTACTATGCATTATGATTTCCCCAGACTCCAAAAGTAAAGCAGTATTCATTGTTTGCCCGTTTGTTCCTGGGAAATTGTTCATTGGATTTGGATTCGAATCAGTTCCAATTGGCGGGGCAGGTAACGGAATCGGTGGAAAACGCTCGCCATTATTGAGTGGTGCTACAAAATAAAAAATAAATAAATTTTTAATTTTTATTATCAGTTTAAATGAAATCCCCAGAAAGTATTGTTTATCTCTTAGTTCATGAAATAAACATTGGGTTAAGAGAGGGAAGAATAATGCGTCATTCGCGCCGGGGAAAAAACACAAATCGGATACACACTTATTATTTATTTCTGCTTGCACATGCATATCTAGATATGTGTGTTCTCTAATTGGTTTCGAATTGATTTTGCAAAAAGATGAAATTGAACGACTGATATGTTCGATAAGGTCAACTTTTAAGTTAAATAAACATCCGGCTTGAGCCAAGAATGTCAACGTATTTATGTGCAAATGTATTTTCATATACATAAATATGTGCAAATGCATTTGCAATATTTTATCAATATATATTTTTGCCAGTTAATAACTTACTTGGTATGGAGTTTGTATCCTCGGGTGTTTTCATTCGGTTATATGACATAATTAATTAATGGCCAAAGCCCTAATCTAAATCGGTGTTTTATTTTTGTTTGAAAGTACTGTTCTTATCTGGCTGCGTACAACTTTCGCTATGAATGGTTCACTTGCTCCAACTGAAAGAGATGAGAGTAATCCGTGATTTGTTGAGTTTAAACAAGTAGCATGCATTAAGGATGGTCCATATCTATTCAATTGCAAATAACATAAAAGTTACTGTGCTCATTTATTTATGTTTTTGGCCTCATAATAATTTAAAATAGTTCTAAATCATATTTTTTTTATATGCCAAATGATATTTTTATAAAATAAAAACAAAATCTCGTGTTAAACATTGTTGCACATCGTGCTCGTGGCGTGCAGCGAAACTCCCACAAGTATCTAACAGTTCTAGTGTTGCCACCTACAAAACTTAGCTTCAGAGTTGCCCATTGTCTTGTAGAAAGGAGCGCGAGAAATCGAATATGTTAAAGCTTTTCTGACTCACATACGATAAGCACAAAACCCACCAAACTTACGCTGAGTGCAGCAGTGGATTAAAGTGTAGTCAGTATAATTGGAGACACAAAGAAAACAAGTTTGGCGTCTCAAGCAGCCAACTACAACGTATAAAAAGTAAAAGTGAGGTGCGCGTGTGCATAACTCTAGCAATGCTTGTAATTGCGAAACTTTTAAAATTTATGGTGATTTTTCTGTGCACCCATCAGGCACTGGTTAAAGTCAACGCATATGACCCAAATGATACCAAGATAGTTGAGTGTTGCCTTCCTCCTGAGGGCATGTTTGAGGCATTCTATCCCCGTGAAGTCGAGGGCATTCCGAACAGCGCTTCTCGGCCAGCTCACGGACATGGCAGCTTTTTCAAGCATAGGAATCCTGCTCTGGTGGACACAAAAAATGCAGCTGCTTATGGCTATCGCTTTGATGGGAAGCGGCGCTTCAACTTTGATTAGTTTTCAATGATCAACACAATTGAACAATACATGTTTATGCACAATACTTATTTAAAAAAAAATTAAATAAAAGAAGAAAAAAACTGAAACTAAAACATGTTTAAATTTTCACGGTTGCCAATGTCTTATCGATATATATTTAAATACAACAATGAGCCCCGAGTTACGAGTGACATTTGGGATTGACAGTAGGAATGAAGAAGAACATTTTTTTTTCTTTAAAAGTATGTCTTTGAAACAGATTTCTTGAACGCAGCAAAATTCAACATTTGAAATTGTAAATATAGTTGCAAACGCTCAAGGCCAGACCCAAATCACCTGCAAATCATGAACGTGAGAAGCTTCAGTATGCTGCAAATGCTTAAGAACTCTTGGCGCACGTAAGAATCGTGTGTGTGTGGGCTCGGACATGCACAGACCCGGTTACAGTAATTTCATTCACAATTATTCAATTAGATTTCCACGGCGCTTCGCCACCAAAGTGACAACAGTCGGCGGCGATGAAATTGGCAGTGGCACCGGCATCGGCCAAATCACCGGACGCGTGCGTAGCAAAGAGGGTGGACCACACAAGGTGAACACGCCGTCCAAAGACGTTGTTACGCATTTGCCACCGCTAACCGAACCACTGCCAAACCTGCCGGAGGCCATTTATGCCAAGCCCTTGGTTGAGAGTGCTATCACAAAAGTTACTAGACTGGAAAATGGGCTGCGCATTGCCTCGGAGCCGCGTTACGGACAATTCTGTACTGTGGGTCTGGTTCTGGACTCGGGACCACGCTATGAAGTAGCTTATCCCAGTGGCGTATCGCATTTTCTTGAAAAGCTTGCGTTCAATGTAAGCACTTCCCCTACTCTATTCCCTTTGCGCAACTCGTGACTAAGATTGTATTTCATTCACATTCATATTCACAGTCAACAGTCAACTTTCCCAACAAGGATGCAATACTTAAGGAATTGGAAAAGAACGGAGGCATATGTGATTGCCAAAGCTCGCGCGACACGCTTATATATGCGGCCAGCATTGACAGCCGTGCTCTTGAGTCTGTGACCCGTTTGCTAGCCGATGTTACTTTGCGGCCCACACTCAGCGAACAGGAGGTGAACCTGGCGCGTCGTGCTGTGAGCTTTGAGTTAGAGACACTGGGCATGCGACCTGAGCAGGAGCCAATACTAATGGATATGATACACGCAGCCGCGTACAGAGACAATACGTTGGGATTGCCAAAACTATGCCCGCCAGACAACCTGAACAGCATTGATCGTAATGTGTTAATGAGCTACCTAAAATATCATCATTCGCCGGAACGTATGGTCATTGCTGGCGTTGGTGTAAGTTTGCCTCAAAATTTTGAAACTTCAAACCACTTGTAACGTGTAAATATAATTTCCAGGTGGATCACGAAGAGCTGGTGGAGCACGTCAAGAAGTACTTTGTCGAAAATGAAGCAATCTGGATGAACCAAGATTTACCGAATGCGGGTCCCAATCAAGTGGACACATCTGTAGCACAGTACACGGGGGGCTTAATCAAGGTGAGCAAAGATACGAAACAAAAACATATAGAATTGCATCATTTCAATTTGTATACCTCAATAGGAGCATTGCGAAATTCCCATTTATGCGGCAGCTGGGCTGCCGGAACTGGCACACGTTGTGCTCGGCTTTGAGGGCTGTTCCCACCAAGATGCCGACTTTGTGCCATTGTGTGTGCTTAATATTATGATGGGCGGCGGTGGTTCATTCTCAGCCGGTGGTCCTGGCAAGGGCATGTACTCTCGCCTATATACCAAAGTCTTAAATCGCTACCATTGGATGTACAGCGCCACAGCGTATAATCATGCCTATGTGGACACTGGTCTCTTCTGTATACACGGCAGTGCGCCACCACAGCATATCCGCGACATGGTCGAGGTGCTTACTCGCGAGCTTATGAACATGTCCTCCGAGCCGGCCAACGAAGAGCTGATGCGTTCCAAAATACAACTGCAGTCCATGCTGCTGATGAATCTGGAGTCACGGCCAGTTGTATTTGAGGATGTGGGACGTCAAGTGCTGGTGACGGGGTATCGCAAACGCCCAGAACATTTCATTAGAGAGATAGGTAAGCCGATAAAAACACTTTTACTGCTTTGAATAGAAAAGTAATCACAATCCTTGCAGAAAAAGTGACAGCTGCCGACATCCAACGGGTAGCCCAAAGACTACTTAGCTCAGTACCTTCAGTGGCTGCGCGCGGTGACATTCAGAATTTGCCGGAGCTGACGGACATAACCAGCGCACTCAGCAGCAGTGGGCGATCGCTTGGACGCCGTTTGTCGCTCTTCAAATAAAGCTCAGCCCATCCCCAATGATGAATACGTTGTTAAATTCGTATTGCATTTTGTACCATAGACATTCAAAATGACTTGATTTTGTTAAAATTTGCAATCTTTACAAACAATTTAAATAGATATTGCCATGGTTGTAAATTAGTTATTTCATGAGCCTCGAAACCAAAACTGTAAAGCGCTTTATTTGGAATGCAAACATTGTTCAATAAAATTGAGCTAAAGTACAATCAAATAAGTGCAGTCAATATTCATGTAAGTTTTCGGAATGCTTTTCATATTAATTCAAATTGACTGCTTTTACAAAAGCTGCCATAATAATAATAATCTGCAATTTTAGAGACTTGAAAGGATGCAAAATATTTGCCAGCAATAAAATAGATAATACATAATTCAAGCCATTTGCTTATATTTGTTTATATATTTTCTTTATCGGTTATGAGCTTATAGCGATGATGCTGATGACACTGGGGAGATGGAGGCTTCCTGCACACGTGGTCGCTTTGGCGGCGCACCTGAGCGGTCGGAGTCACTGCTGCTGCTGCTGCTGCTGCTGCTGCTGCTGCTGCTGCTGCTACTGCAACTGCTACTTCGATTCCTTGAGACATCCATGGGCGCTAAATGTGGAAAGTTTATAAATTAATTAAAAATTCAAAAATATGTTAAGGCTACTTACAAATGGGTCCTTTGGCAGTGCCATTGTCATCGTCATCGTCTTCTGGTAATTCATCACTGGATATGTTCTCATGCATGCGGTATTGCTTGGGCAGGTGCGACTCATCCTCCAGAATCGGCGCGTATTTGGGCTTCTTGGCTTTATCGTCCTGCGGTTTATCCGCATCGGTGTCCATTTCGCTGCCCGTTTGCTTCTTAATGCTCTTGGCAATGACGCGCTTCTGGTGATCCAGCTGCGGAAACAAATCCCTCGAGTTCTCCAGCGCCTGCTTGGCGGCGTTCATCTCGGCCTGCTGAATCGATGATCCGCTGGCGGTCGCCAAGCGCTTCGATCGGAAATACACAGCCACTTTGTAGACGCGCGTATTTGTGGGTCCGCTGGCCTCCACCACCTTATAGTAGGGTATATCGGGCTCGCCGCCGTCCATGGTGCGCAATGTCAGACAGCACTGCTGCAGCTTGGACTTGGGATCGTTCCAGTCCTGATTCATGATGAACAGTTGCAGTCGCGGAAACAGGCAGACGTGACAGAACTGTTCGCAGTAGAGCAGTCCCTTGTCCACATAGAGAGCGCCCAAGAATGCCTCGAGCAGATCGGCGCGATCTTTGGTCTTCAAGTCGGCCTTGGGATTGGCATAGACCGCATATTTGGGCATGCCCAGATCATCGCAGACCACAGCCTGCGTCCGATTGTTGACCAGCGAGGAGCGCAGCAGCGACAAATGGCCCTCGTGGTGCTCCGGAAAGTGACGATACAAATACTCGGAGCATATCAGCTGGAGCACAGTGTCGCCCAGGAATTCTAGCCGTTGATTGGAGCCCAGCGTCAGGTGGGTGAAGCCAATCGAGCGATCGGTGAAGGCGCGCGCCAGCAAGCGTATGTGCTTGAACTTGATGCCAATGGAGTCCTCGAATTTGGTTAGATCCTTGAGCACGCGATACGAATCAATGCAGCTGCGATCGCCCAGCGGCTCCTGTTCCTGCAGCGGATGCTCCGGCAGTTTCTTCCAAATGTTGAGCAACTTTTCATCCTGCCGGAACAGGGCATCGGTGAACACCTCATCGGCCACCTTGATGCCACCGTCCAAGAGAAGAGCGCCCATCAGCGCCTCAAAGCAATTGGCCATTGCATGGCGCAGCTCGAGCTCGTGGCACAGATCGGAGCCGTGGGCGTACAGCATGAACTCCTCGAGCTGCAGTTTCTTGGCCAGCAGAGCCAGGTGCTGATTCTGCACAATCGCCGCACGATACGTGGCCAGACCACCCTCCTCCAGCTCCGGAAACATGAAGAACAAATGGATCGAGCTCAGGAACTCGACAACCGCATCGCCCAGGAACTCCAAACGTTCGTTGTGCGTTATATTTGAAACCGTTTCGTGATCCTTGCCAAAGCGTGACATGATGCTGACCAGGGTGTTGATGCCACGCTTGCGTGTGTTCATATAGTGGATCTTGCGATCGCCGTATTCCGGCTGTCGAATTCCGCAATTTGTGAGCGAATTGCGCGCATGATCCGGATTGGTGCCGTAGTTCTCCTTGTACGATGGATGCGTCAATGCCAGCTGGAGCAAATAGCGATTCTTGAACTTGTAGCCAATGCTCTCCTCGAGCAGATCCAGCGACTTGTGGAACCGCAAGTGTCCAGTGAGCACCGGAATGAGCATGGCATGCTGCACAATGTCGCACATGATCCCGGTGCGATAGAACCCCTCCGAGCTGATGGCCACGGTGATGTTGCGCTTCATGCGTCCCTGGGTGCGCATCTCCTGCAGTCGCTGCTCCTTGTCCTCCAGTTTGCGTTTGTCCTTGAACGATGGCTTCGACATGTTCGCCATCAAGTGGCGAAATTTAACATATTCTCGCCAGGCTTTTTGGTACTCGGGATTGCCCGCATAGCTGAGCTGCGGCGGCCGGATGCCAAAGTGGACAATCGCCGGATGTGAGATGCCCGTCTCCCGATCCAGGCACTCGGGCAAATCCGAATTGTTGCGATCCAATTGATCGACGCGCAGCGAACAGGGCTTGTGGCCCGGCTTCGTCACCAGCATGCCCTTGATGAAGTCCACGTACTTCTGCCACTCGTGCTGGCTGATTTGGTTCAAGTGGAGCAGCTGCTGACGCTCCACCAGCTCGGCCGAGTTGTCCAGCAGATACTTGAGCACCTCGCACATGGCGAGCACTTCCTTGCCATTGTCGGGCAGCTCGCGCACAAACCGGGGCAGAAAATGAAAGGCCGGACAGGAGTCCTCCCCATTGGCGGCTCCATTCGGCACCAGATTGAAATCGACCAGCTCGAGCAGCTCGTGAAACAGGTATTTAACTGAAGAACACAAGAATTATTCACTATTATAGACTATTATAAAGGACTGCTCACAAAACAAATCCAACTCGCGTATGGTAAAGTTCTCGGGCATCTTCTCCTCGTCGTACTCAATGGTGTACTCGATATTGAAGCGAATCACCTTGCACACGGGCAGATCGGTGAGGCGTACATGGGAGAGCAGTGAGAATCCCTCAAAGAGGAACTCGTGCTCGTCGTGCTTGATGATCGTCGGTGTCTTGGTCAGAAAGTTTGTCGGCGGCGATATGGTGATCCGATAGTGATGCAGTTTGGCTGCATTATTCGTGTCCTTGTCGCACATGGGATAGCCCTTCTCGCCGGGATAGATGCCGTGGCGAATGCCGATGCGCCGCGACTTGGCCGAGCACCGACATAGAGGACCATCGTTCATTTCGCCGGCATCGTTGTGCCAGAGATCGGGATGGACGCGCTGCGGATGCTGCACCTTGCGCGACAGCTCCTCCATGCAGCAGTCCTGCTCAATTTTGAACGCATCCTCGTCCGAGTCGGAATCCGAGCTGGAGGAGCACGCCTCCGACTTGTGCTTGTGCTTGCACGCACGTCGTCGCGTCTTCCTCGGCGGCGGCACATAAGCGGGCAGCGTCTGTCGGACACGGCCGGCCCGCTGCAGCAGCTCATCGTCGAAGAGGGCGCACAGCTTGTGCAGCCGTGTCTTGGCCTTAACCTCGTGCTCGCTGGTGCGCTCATAGAACAGCTCAGCTGGCGAGGAGCGCACCCAGGACTCAGCTGGCGCCTCGGCCTCGCTCAGCGCATTCATTTTCTTAATGTAATCCTCGGGCTTCTCGCAATAGTTGGCACACCACTGACGCAAAAGCCGATCGCGTTCCGTTTCCATCTTGGGCGCATTCGCGCCGGATTCGCTGCGTTCCCGATAGGAACGCGTGTCTTCCTTGGCACTGCTCCGGCCGGGCGCATAGTAGGAGCCAGCGCGCTGCTGTCGCGGATTGTAGTAGCGCTGCTGTTCATAGCGATTCCCGTAATTGTAGCCGCCGTAGTTGCTCGGGTAGCTTTTGTTGTAGTTTCCGTAATTCCTGTGATTGGGCGCCCGATATTTGGGTGCGTACTCGTACCGTTCGCGTTCCCGTTCCCGTTCCTGATACTTGTACGAGTACGAGCTCGGCCCATATGACTCATACTCGTACGAGCCGGCCGACTGATGGCCGTAGTTGGACGGGCCAGCATAGCCCTCCTGGTATGGGAAACTCTCGTATGGGATATATGGGGTCGGATTTGCTGCGTATGGCGGCGGTGGCCCTGTCGCGTATGGTGCATATGGCGGTCCAGCATATTTTACATACATCTTAGACTCTTGCACGTTGTACGGATGAGGCACATTTGAAGTGTGCTGCACGTAATCAGAAACTGGAGCAGGTGGTCCATCGTTGTCTTTGACGCCTGGCGGCGATAAATTTTCCTCTGCATCCGGTGGCGGCGGCGGCGGCGGCGGCGGAGGTGGTTGTGTAGGAAACTCCTGTGGTGGCGGCAAAGGAGGCTGATACATTATGTTTTATTCAACAGCGATCTCCTCGAGCAGCGAACATAACTGCACAACTTTTGGTAGCCCTTGAGGTTTGTTTACATTAGGGCTGCAAGAAAAATTAATTAGTGTTGTAAAACATGTTCCGAAAAGAGCTTAGTTCAGATGAACCATTTAAGTGAAACATGCGTTGCGCTGCACTCGCCTAAGAGATATTTAGTATTTATTTTTAAACTAAAGAAATTGCCTACAATATGGATACAGACGCAACAACAGGGAAGCCTGTGGAAAATACTCTCGCTAGCTGTCCAGGCACCACGCCCGGCACTCCGTTGAGCAAAAACCAGCTGAAGAAGCAGCGCAAGTTCGCCGAACAGTTGGAGCAGCGAAAGTTGAGGCGCCAGAAGGAGCGCGAGCGCCGAAAAGAGAAGAAGGCAGCGGCCAAGGCCCAGGGGCTACCACTTCCTGGGGGACCCTCTCGCAAGGAGCTCAAACGGCGCCAGCTGTCGGCATTCAGCAACCAGAGCACCGCAGACGCGATAAATGTGGCCATCGATCTGGACTACGATGACCTGATGCAGGAGCGGGACATTGCCAAGTGTGTGAAGCAGTGTCTGCGCATCTACACCATTAATAGACGCGCCGTGGCGCCGCTGCGGCTACACTTTACGGGCATCCAGAGCGAAGGCCACATACACGCCTGCTTCAAGAAGAATGACGGCTGGGAGAACTGGCATGTGGAATACCACTTTGATCGCACCCACATCGAACTCTTCGACAAGCAGAAGTTGGTCTATTTAACCTGTGAGTCGGATACGGTGCTGGAGAGGCCGCTGCCCGGGCACACGTACGTGATTGGCGGCCTCGTCGATCACAACCACTTCAAGGGCCTGTGTCATCAGCGCGCCACAAGTGCCGGACTGAAGACTGCCCGGCTGCCGCTCAGCGAGCACGTGGATATGAAGACACGGTCCGTGCTGAGCACCTTTCATGTGTTCGAGCTACTGACGCGCGTAGCTGCCGGCCAGGAATGGACACAAGCCATCCTAGAAACTATTCCACAGCGCAAGGGGGCCAAGGCCAAGATTAGCTTAGAGCCAACAGCGGAGGAAACGGAGCAGGAATCATGTGAAAAAGACGAGACGAAAGCGGATGTAGGAACAGAAAGTTGACAGCGTTTGAAGAAAATTAAATTTATTGTTATTGTTTGTAAATAAAATTATAACTAAAGATTTGACATAAAACTTTAGCTACTATTGTGGTTTGCTCACAATTAAATGAAATCAAGCAAAATTCATTTGATTTTCATAAATTTGATCTTATAGCTAGGCTGGGCTAATGCCAAAAATAATATAACTTTAAGAACGCAGTTGCCATAATATACTTATATACCATATATGAAGAAACTAAATGGTTTCAGAAATAGTTAGCCAAAAACATAAATATAAAGTATATACTTTTCAAATGTCGTTGCACCCTTCAAGCTTGTTTCTACAAGCCAAACAAATAATATATATATGTATCTTACAGCTAAATGTTACTTTTCTACAAGTATATTGTATCTAATTTATTTGAAGCTGCCGCTGGACAAACTGCTTATCGGTATTGGTTCTTATATGCTATACTATATAGATATAGTATGTGTTTGTCTTAGGCACTAATTTAGTCAATTTTACATAAGGCAGCATTATCTTGCACAAGTTCTAGGACTTGCAACATGATTATACAAATACACTACAAAAATGTTTATTTAAAACTAATTTAGACCAAACATTCGTTTGATTTTTATGTTTTTCGTCAACTTAAGCTAATTTTAATGGGTATACCTCAAAAGTATACACAAGCTGGCACAGAAAAATTTAAACATATAAACATTTCACTTTTTTCCAACATTCAAACGGTTGTGAATATGGTAATTGTATCAAAAGGATTTCTCAAATAGTTAAAGCATTTTCAAACCAATGATTATCAACGGACCTAACAATTAACTATCAACAAACTAGCTTAAACTAACATACAATCAGTACGAACCTTAACATGATTATTATTAGTAGGCACAAAGTTCAAAGAAGACTTATATCGACATATACTACAACTAATTGGATGCCATAAAGTAAACAAAGGTGAATACAAAAAACAAAAAAAAAGAAACGAAAGAAAAGAAATTGGCGAATATAGTATAAATGCAACTTAGGTCAAACCTGCATAGACTACAGTGAACTACAAAACTATCCTTACACTAGCAAATAAAAGAGTGCAAATTAGATGTGGACTGCACTCTTAGACAATCTTCATGGGCACATCGATCAGGCAGTCCGCCTCGAGTCGCCCGAGCGTTTTCTTGACGCGTAGCGCGGTGAGGCGAACCGTGGGATTCGGATGCCAGCACTCCTGCATGATTTTCGAGATGGTGGCAAGCACATCATCCTCCTGCCAGCGGTTTGGTATTGGCGGTCGATAGCCCTTGGCGCATACAACGGCGTGCATATCATCGAAGGTGGGATCTGAGGGCACCACATCGTAATAGGGCAGCGCATAGTCCTCACACGTGGTCGTCTTGGTGCCCGAAATCGGTGTATAGCAGCGCCTGGCAATCTCCCACAAGACCAGGCCCACAGAGTACATGTCGGCCCGTTTGAATTCCTCGAACTGTTGCGGGTTCAGTGTCTGGCTGAGCACCTCCGGCGCCATGTAGCGACGCGTGCCCACACGTGTATTCTGTGCAATGTGTATCTCATCCAGCTCAGAGATGTACTTGACAGCCAGTCCAAAGTCGGCAATGGCGCACTGACCGTTGCGCTTCACCAGGATATTCTTGCTTTTGATGTCCCTGTGTGCGATGGCCGGCTTACCGGGCGTGCCAAAGATCTCGTCGTGCAGATGGGCCAGGCCGGAGGAAAGCGAGTAAGCGAGCAACTGTAGCTTCGCTGGATTGATCACCGATGTGGACAAGTAGTCGTGTAGGCTGCCCATCTCATGGTAGTCGGTGATCAGCAGCATTTGGGTCCAGCTTCCGTTGCCCTTGATATCGGCTGCAATGAAGCCCAAAATATTCTCGTGTCGCATAAGCACCGTTTGGTAGATTTCGGTTTCGCGGAACCAGGATGCTTCCTCGGTGGTGAAGAAGGTCTTGACGGCAACGCGCTCGTCGCGCCACTTGGCCAGCCACACCTCACCGTAGCGACCCTTGCCCACCAGACGCACCATCTGAATCTGCTTGGCAATGGTGCGCTGCACCAGCAGCGGCAAGCCCGAGCCGGAGCCGGAGCTTTGCTCCACCAGCTGCGACAACTGCGAGTTGCACATGGAGTTGATCAGGCGGGGTTGTTTGCGCAGCTTCTCGCGACGCTTGTAGATCAGGCACAGTATGAAGACCACCACAATAAAAATGGACATGCAGACGATGATGGACGCGAAGAGGGCGAGGGTGTGCACGGATTCGCTGCTGGCGGGCAGCTCTGGAGTCGGCGGCGTGGTCACCTTGGGCATAAATTCGGGCTGTAGGTGCCGATTGCAGAAGTCCTTGCCGTCACAGCAGGCAATGTTTCTGCCATGGATATGTGGCACCACCCCCACCTTGCACATCAGCAGGCCCCCATTCTCCTCGGGGGGCATGCATCCATAGGTGCGTTCCTCCTCGTAGGTGCCCGTTATCTCATCATACACCTCTTCGACGGCACTGAAGCAGCTGCCGCCCGGCCGCGTCTCGCAGGTGCCGTTGCTCACATTCTCCGGGCAGCTGCCGTCGCAGTAGCAAACCATCGAGCGTGCAATATTCTTACGCCTTTCGTGATTGGTCGTGATTGCAGCTCCGTTTAAGATCGCAGCTGCCGCAGTTTCGACAACTGCGACGTCTTCGTAGGCTCTAAGCTCGCCATTTTGAATTTGCACAAGTAACACAAAAACAATAGAAAGTGATAAAACACTTCTGTTGCACATTCTTAATGATATAACTCGCACAGAAAACAGATTTTTTTTTTATTTTAGTTTATTAGCTTCTTTCTAGAGACGTAAAAAAAACATCGAGGCATCGATATATCGAGATAGCGATGTGCGCTGCAGTGATGCTTGCTGATGTTCACTTGTTGTTTATTTATCGTAGCTTTTATGCCAAGCCAGATTGATTTTGTGATATGCTTCAAATTAAATATCGGAATCACAGTTCACTCTGGACCGATATCAATACCGATATATGTACATTTTGGTTGGGTTTTCGCTTTTGTCGATGTCAGGAATCCATGTTAATTTTTATCAACACAACTAGACTTGTTTTAAGAAATGTTACATTTAAATAATAATCCCACTCCGAGTCTGTCATATAACAATACACACTTCAAAACATACATAGAAGACTGGCAAGGCCCAAAACAAACGATCTGGCAAGGCTTCCTCACCATTTATCAACACTGAAGGCGCAGAATGTTTGGACTTCTGCGTTCCCAACTTCTAAGTAATGTGAGGACACTCGAGCGCAGCATGGCCTTTTACGCAGTTGCAAAGGGAAGAAAGGTTGGCATTTATGATAACTGGACGCAATGTGAGGAGCAGGTCAAGGGCTTCAAAGGAGCAGTTTACAAGAAGTTCAAAACACGCCATGAAGCGCATCAGTTTATAACTCCTGTCGAAGCAGGTTCAAATTACGTCCCAGATGCATTGGCTGTTCCACTCGGGAACCGGGAGCCTCCGCCAGTCAGCTGGGCTCATAAACAAGATCATCATAAGAGTAAGAGTAAAGACTATTGGCCTGACGATGTGCCACAAGAAGACGAAGTCACTGAAGATGACCTGGTAAGTGAGCGACACAGCTGGTTGTTTTTCTTCAATCCTCAGCTGAATTCCTTCTAGATAGCGGCCATGTATGAGATCGAAGGACTGCCGGAACCGTCGAGCAGTCGTAAACGCAAAACAGATATTGATAATACGGTTACTTCCAAAGTTCCTCGGCTCGTTAGTCATGTGGAGCAGGCCGTTGCAGTGAAACGATTCGGAGCATTTGAGTTTACAATGGATTCCGAGGGTTATGTGATTGTATATACGGACGGTTCGTGTCTCGGAAACGGTCGGAGGGATGCATGTGCCGGTTTCGGTGTCTTTTTTGGCGACAATCACCAACTGTAAGTGGAGAGCGCTTCAATTGCATCTTAATCTATAATTTCTTATATCATAAATTTTTAGAAATGCAGCGAAACCAGTCCTCGGACGTGTGACCAATAATGTTGGAGAAATACAGGCGGCTATATATGCGATTAAAACAGCATTGGACCTGGGCATTAAAAAGCTTTGCATTAACACAGATTCACAGTTCTTAATTAAATCCATAACACAGTGGGTTGCTGGATGGAAGAAACGTGGATGGCTACTAAAGAATATGGAACCTGTTAAAAATGTCGCCGACTTTAAAGAGTTGGACGAGCTGTTGCAAACCGAAGACATTAAAGTAAAATGGGTGCGTATTTATTTAAGCTCCTTATACCCAGTCTAATATGTGCTTTATTTGGCATAGAACTACGTTGAGGCGCATAAAGGCATTAGAGGCAATGAAATGGCCGATAAATTGGCCAAACAAGGCTCGCAATTATACAAAGAATTAAATTGCAGAAATTGAAATACGCGGGAAATATTTTTTGCCACGAGTTGGCAGCCCAATAAAATTGACAGTTGGTATTGCAGTAAGTTGGCAGTTTGGTTTGCATTTGCTTTTAATAACAAAAGAATATTTTGTAAAATTCATTTAATTAAACACAATGAAGCTGCCGTTAAATGTAACGGTTGTAATACTTAATATAATAAATGTACTGTTCTTAAGCGGGGGATGCTGTCACTTGCTGCAGCAACCCATTGTACACATCGAAATGGACGAAGCCGGCTTTCACAGGTTTGTTTATTTTATGGTCAATTAAAACGCAGCTAAATGCATTTTATGAATTAGAAAACTTGTGTACACTGTGCAATTTGATAAAACACTGGCGGGCATGAATTGCGAGTATATGCTCTCCCAACCTCTGCCGGCGGCAGTTTACGTTAGCACCGATGAATTGGACGATTTGCAGCGCTTAAAAATGGTGAGCATAAAAATTTCAGTTTGACATTGAGATAAGGAGTCGTAAAGTGAATTAATCGCTTACCTTGCAGCTGAGTGCAGTGTACCCCAAGTTCGTAGACGTTGAGATAATCGCCGAAAAGGCTGCACCATTCTCAGTGCTACTACGTGGAATACCAAAGATTACGGACACCCTGAGGCTGCCCATTCATTTTCGCTATCACGCGGCGAGCCGTAAACAGTAAGAATCGTCGATTCAAGTGGTCTATATGTAATATATAATACTTATATTAACGCCTTGCAGCACCACAGCCACGGTGGTAATAAGCACACCCAAACTTTATCTGAGCTGTCCCGTTGGCGATAAGGAACTCATTGACAACGAATTATTAGAGAGCCCCGAAAAGCTATTTTGTCTTAACGAAAGCAATAGAAATTTGGAAGAGCCCCCCGATCCGAATACAGAATCTGCGGATTGCAATTGGCAGCAAATACGCGCAGCGTTTAAGACGAAAAAGCCGCTGCAGGCTGAGATACCCGTAGGCGATGCCAATGGCTATACGGCCGTGCTCTGTGCAACCATTGCCCTGAGCTGGGGAGCGGCCATTTGGACCATGCTGAGCACCCGATCGGTGCCGCATCGCATCAACAAAGAGCTGAGGGATCAGTATTTGCTGCTGCAGCAGAAGGCTAAAACTGGTTAAGGATCTCGACATGAAATAATTGTAAAATCAGACGCGTGTGATAAACGACGCCAGACCAGATTTTATTTAATATTTGTACAGACTTACGGCTGTGTGCGCTCGTGCAGCCGTAGAGATAAACGGAACAGTTTGTTTAACTAGAAGGAGTGGCCAATAAATTCAAGAAAACACCAATTCCAGAGACCAGAGACAATGACACGTTGAGCTTCAGTAATCTTCTGTGATTTCCTATTGTACAGGCTTTATAGAGGGTGTAGAGTAGACTTAGGTGTGAAAAAAAATGTATTAAATAAGCCTAACTATGGTACTTATCTATAATATTACCGACAAGTGTGCCATTTATTTAACTTTAAAGAATTTCCGTCTCTGCATTGTATATAGCATTATTTTTTATCTAAAAAAGCTGTTAATCTGCAATTTTTGAAGATTTTTAAACCTGTTTATCATCAACATTATATTTGATGCTTATATTTTTATTACATTATGTATCACAAATTAAATATAATTAACTTAACTTAAAATTATGTGGACTCAAACCCGATCTTCTTTGCGATCCGTTGGCGCCGTCGTCCTGGAATCAGTCTGCAAATTGTTTCGTAGCGTCATCGTGCTGGACATGTTCGGAAGATCGTTCCACGGCTGCACCGTGGCCTTGCCCAGGATGACGAAGAGCGCATTGCACAGCAGATAGATGCCACCGGTGATGAAGAAGACCACCCGCCATTGCGTCGGATCCTCCTCGTCCGACAGAATGGCGCCGACAACCAACGGCGCCACAATCGATGTCACCCCCGCCAAACCATTGGTCACGCCCATCATGGGCCCGGCGAAGTTGGGCGACAAGTCCATGTGATTGACCAGATAGCCACAGAAGCAGGCGGCATTGATGCCCACGGCCAATATCAACAGGACAATGGCCTCGGTCTTCTCATCGGCGGTCATGTAGCCCAGTCCAATCAGGCAGCCCATGGGCACCCACTGCCCGATCGAGTTGAAGAGCTTGCGGGCGGTGGTTACCGTTATGACGCCACGATTGATCAGCAGATCCGAAATGGGGCTGACCACAAAGCAGAGCACGCCCATGGCAAAGTAGGGCAGCGAGGAGAGCAGCGCATTCGACTTGACATCCAGCTTGAGGACACTGCTCATGTAGGTGGGCATCTCGGTGAGCAGCGTATAGAAGCCCCAGGTGAAGCCGCAATGGGCGGCCAACAGACCGTAGAAAGCACCCGAACTAAAGATGGACTTCCAAGGCACGGCCAACGACTGCAATGTGGAATTCAGTTGTTAACTCCAGTTCCGTTGGCTTGAATTGGAAATTCGGAGCTCACCTGGCTGCTGTTGTTGCTGCCCGTGAGGCCTTCGATGTAGTCCCGCTCGATTTTGGAGATGCTGCGCGAGGTGGCCGGCTCGTTGGCGCCCTGCCAGAGGAACAGCAGCGCCCAGGCCAGGCTGAGACCGCCGGAGATGTAGAAGAGGCCCGGCCAGCCCATGCTGGACTCGAAGATGGCGCCGCTGCTGACCAATATGACCGCAGTGCCGAACTGGGCGCCCGAGTAGATGCCCGTGGTGAGCACGCCACGCTCCGTGCGCGGCACCCACTTCGAGAGCAGTGTGTGCACGCACGGATACACACTGCCCTGGACCAATCCCGTCAGGACGCGCAGCACACAAATGTTGATGTAGCCACCGTTGGCCGCCATGGGATGAAAGAAGCACAGGATCCCGCCCACGGCCGTGGCCAAGGTAATCACGTACTTGGCCCCAAAACGTTTGGCCAGCAAACCTGTTTCAATTGGGATCAGATTGGATTCTGGATAAGCTTCTGATTCGGAGCTCACCTGAAGGCACCTGCGATAGAACATAGCCCCAGAAGAAGCTGCTCAGGATTAAGGACTTGTCCGACATAGTCCAGTCGTAGCTTGGAGCGCCGGCCGTCGGCTGAGTCATGGGCACAATGGCCGCGGAGATGTTGACCCGCTGAAAGTAGTTGATCATCATGCCCAGGAACAGGAAAACCGCCTGCCAGTGACGAGCTCCCATCCGGCCAGCTGTAAGAAGTAAGGGTTTACTGGCCAAGTCGCGCAAGTGCGCGTTCAACAGGAGCGGAGTCCTTTCGCTGTTCGTTAAGTAAACCATAGCGAGGATCTCTTCGATCGAGATTTGGGCCGGAGTCGGAGTTCTGTTCGAGTGAACCCGCGCTTAATTAATGCAAATTGTTTGCCCGTTGTTTGATTGTTTTCTAGGATTGTTTTTGCACGCATTCAAAAGCGGTTTCAAGACTACTCTGATAGTGAACGCGTCCATATATAATTCTTTACGAACGGAAAACGAGTATATTGGATTGGGATTGGGATGTTTAGCTTTAATCGCTGTTAGTGCAGCTAGACACTTGAACTTTGGTATAGATACTCGTGTATACCCGCTTCAGATAAGCTGTTAAGTTTTTTTGGATACGCCCACTGGGGGCGTGGCAAAACGAAGAACACTTTAAGAGCGAGAGTCACCAAATTAGTTAAAGTAAACGTTACCAATATTATTTCTAAATTACGTGTTGAAGAGCATCGTTTAGTCGGTTACACCCGACTGCAACGTTTGTACTCGTTTTAACAGGCATTGTGTCATTATCATTAACTGATGCCAATGTGAATAACAAAAGCCAAAGTCGTCTCAATGGAAAAGTTTTAAGGCAGCAGTGGAGCACAAAAACGGGGGCCATTCAGGCAACTCCATAGCGGTATATATTTCAACAACACATCAAAAAAGGTCCATATATTTATTAATATACAAACACGAGATAATCGTCGTGTAAACATTTAATTAATTTACAAGTTTAGTTTATCATACGTACGAAATTACTTATCTAGCCTGGGGATGGCATTTTTTCACTTGGATTTATGGTAGTCATAGCATTTATATGGCAGATACCTTATATACGACGTGGACTATATAATCGTATTGTGCAGGTCTGGCCAGCTTAAAATCTTATACTCTCAAATACAAAGTACCTATAAGTGTTTTTTTTTTTTTTTTTTTTAATGCAAGCTGATAATTAATGTAATATGCGCCAATTTGTCAGTATTCGAGTACTCGCATTTTTATTCGTATTTGTATTCGTATTCGTATTCGATTCTAGACAAGAACGCGTATCAATAACCTCTTCGAGCTGATTATAAAAAGCTCTTAACAAACATCAATTGCAATTTTTTCTTCTTCAATCTTAACATAGCCTTTAAATGTTCTTTGATTTTTTTTGTATTTTATCAACACAAGTTTAGTTTACTTACGTTTTGTGGGCTTATCCGTTCCCCTATCGATGCCCATTTTAAAGATTAGTTTTTTCTATTTTTTTTTGTTTTTTTGGAGCACTTCTTTGCGCGGCGTTGATGAGCGACTGAAACATGAAATGCCTTCACCTGTGGCTTTTATACCGCCCACAAGAATCCATTGTTTTATTCTCTCTGATTATCTGCCGCTGCTCGATTTGAGATACCCGCGATTTCTCGACTGCGGCCGGTGTTTAAACACCGTTAGTCATTATCGTACCCGAGAGTCGCAAACTAATAAAAAACCCTGACAAATAATTGCGATTTATCTAATTAGTAATATAATAATAATTTGAATGTGTAGCTATTGATTATAATATGTGTGTGTGTGTGCATGAAAGACATAAATACAAATTATACCAACATGAATTTAAGTATTATCCCTTATCAATTTTATAGCCAGCACAGTTATATTTGGTATTGTCAGGTCTTATCGTAAAGAAGTTAACTGAGATTTCCGACAAGTTTAAGGTGATTATTTAAATTTCCCTAGAAACGTGTCATTAAAGCTTAGCCGTTTAAACACCTAATTCCTTGTAAATTAAAAAAATGCAGTTTTATTAACAAAGCTAATTTAAATTTGACTAAAATGAGTTGTCTAAGTTTATTTTGACAATGAAATTATATTTGAATTAAATTTAATTTAGTGATCGCCATTCAAAAATTCTCATTTAAAAATTTAAATTTTTGTCAAATTCGGTTAAAATTAAGAATTCGTATTTTTGAACGCCAATCGATAGGCCCTATCCGTACAAATCTGAAATATAATATCATTCCGTGATATGGCCCAATTTGCCAAAGATATGCGTTTATAATTTTTCCTATAAGCTGCCGACGGACCTCAACGCAAATTCTGTCTAAAGTACCAGGCGAACAGAAATCAGAAGCAGCTCGACAAAAATTTATAATGTGAATAATTTTCCTGCATACTTGTAGGAGCAGCATTTTCGGCAGTCCAAATTAACATTGCATACTTTTGCAACAGCTGAAAATTAACAGAGGGTGTGCTGTTAAAGTAGTTGCGTGTATGTGTAGCACTGCATACTTTTGTGCTGACACAAAAAATCAACATGATGTGAATTTTAAAACAACTAACCAGATGCGTAGAAATTACGAAATATAAAATACAGAAAAATGTTTCCTCAAATCAGGAAGTCTGTCAGTGAGTGATAGCCATCAGTTTTACTCGAAAGCTAAACATGAAATGTTCTTTAGGTTTGAAAATTTGAATTTGCTGCAATAGTCGAACGGTTAACTTGAGTCATTTACCAGTACTTGGAGCGCATCTTACAGCACTTGCGTGTAATAAAGCTGTCAAAAATACTTTACCAACACTATTTTGTGTTTTGTGTTAAATTTGTTTTAAATATGTCTTCTCGTTTATCTTTTGGCGATGACGACCAACAAAATAAGCCCCGAATTATGACGTTTCGTCCTAGCTATGAGGAGTTTACAAACTTTGCCGCCTACATCGAGTACATGGAGTCGCGTGGGGCACATAAGGCTGGCTTGGTTAAAATTATTCCCCCCGTGGAGTGGACTCCGCGTCGTTCAGGTTATGATATTGAAAACATAAATATGACAATACCAGCACCGATTTCTCAGGTCGTAACGGGGTAAGTGAATGCGTATACGCCTTACAAGAATTTTTAACTGATTCCTACTTAGCAGGGCTCATGGCATTTATCAGCAAATCAACATACAGCAACGCCGTCAGATGACCCTCCGCCAGTTCATGGAAAAGGCCAACTCGGAGCTGCATCAGACGCCACGGCACTTTGATTATGATGATCTGGAGCGCAAATACTGGAAGAACATAACGTACATATCACCGCTTTACGCGGCCGACGTCAAAGGCACGTTGAGTGACGAGGACTTGGATGTGTGGAATATTGGACGACTGGACACCATACTGAATCTAGTTAATACGGACTATGGCATCGAAATAGATGGAGTCAATACGGCGTATTTGTATTTTGGCATGTGGAAGAGCTCGTTCGCTTGGCACACCGAGGACATGGATTTGTATTCCATAAATTACTTGCACTTTGGTGCGCCAAAGACCTGGTACGCCATTCCCCCCATTTACGGCAGACGCTTGGAAAAGCTGGCGAATGAAACGTTTGTGGAGAACTATCAAGAATGCAACGCATATCTCCGGCACAAAATGACCATGATTAGTCCGAAAGTATTGCGGCAGCACAATATACCGTTTAATAAGATCACGCAGGAGGCTGGCGAAATAATGATCACATTTCCGTTCGGCTATCATGCCGGCTTTAATCACGGATTCAACGGCGCCGAGTCCACAAATTTTGCGTCCAAGCGGTGGATTGAGTATGGGAAACGTGCAAGCATTTGCAAATGTCGCAGCGATATGGTTAAAATCTCAATGGAAACATTTGTGCGCCACTTTCAGCCCGAGCGCTACGAGAATTGGTTAAAGGGTGAGGATTACGGTTGCCATCCGGAGGAGCCCGGTAAAATATGTGCCGCAGCGCCGCCCACAATCAACGAGTACAAGGTCACACAGGAGAGGTAAAAAGTGCCCATAATTGCTTCCACTTTTATGTCAACCCAATCTCTTTCTTTCAGCACGCAAACTGCGAAATCGAAAGGGACGCATCTGCAGAAACGCGGCTGCTCCCTCGCCGATGTCAATGGGCAATCGGATGTTGAGGACGACAAGACGAGCGTGAGAAGCGGCAGCAGTACGAATCTAAGGAACGCTGTGGTTAAGCTGCGCAAACTCCCATCAATTGCGCCACCTGCCCAGTCCGAGAATCCCGCGGAAGAATCTGGCGCTGCGACATCCTCAAACAGAAACGACTTCAACTCCATTGCAGTTGTGCGCATCAAGCGACTGTGGAATGCTCTGCCATGTGAAACGCCAGGCACCAACCTGCTCACCAATGGCATCGTGAAGAATACAAAACGCATGCGCTTTCAGACAAAGGTTCTAACACTCGACGATGAGGAATAACCAATCCTGATACCCTTTTTACATTTTGACGATCTCTGTTGTTAGTAGTTTTATAAGACGACGCAATCAAAGATAGACACATAAAATATACATAATATAGACGCATATATACATATATATATATACAAAAAGGTCACAATAATATGCTGAGTTGCACTAGTCTAATATGTTTGTATAAAAACTGATATCTATTAAAAATGACTTTTAGAATGCCATAAAAAAGTTTAAAAAACTTTGATTTTGGGTTATTGGGCGAAATCGAAGACCTCTAAAACTTGGTGGGCCTTTAACTTTGTATAGCATTGTATATCGGCCCTTTGGAGCCGGTCTTTAAATGTATCAAATTATTGAATTGAATGGGCTTTGTATGTCGAGTATTTAATATGTGTACATATTTAAGTACGTTGTTTATTTAACTTGAAGCGCAGCTCGTCAAGTTTTCATTTGCCGATTTACATAAACAGTAGGTATCCCAATGTTTTGATATCACTGTGAAATATTTAAATACAAAGGCTAAGAAAAGCCGGCTTAAACGTACCGTGTTTGATAACTGCTTCAACTTATATATTTGTTTCGTTTTTTTTTAACTTAACATGTGTCTTCTCGTAGGTATGAATTATATGAATAAAATTATAAACAGAAATAAACTAAGTAAAACTCATTATTATAAATGAATAAAGAAGCTACATAAGATTTATCCGGGCTTGCACATTTCTGTGTTGAATGCATTTGTTTCTGTTTAGCGCGCTGATATTGGTCTCACGAATTTAAACAAATCTTTTCTGACAGTGTGTGGAAATATTGTGTGAGCGTGTGATAAAAATGCAAGCATTCTTAATGCGTGCTGGGAAGCATGTAGCTAATTGCTAAAGTTTTTGATGACAACTGGCGTGGGCGTGGACAGAACTTGTCTTTTGTTTTACTTAAACAAGGATGGGGATTGGCAGGCTCTAATTGATATCTGACGATATCATCTTCTAGTGGCTGGCAAAATATAATTTTGGAACGATATTTATATTTAACATGAACTTAGGCTAAATAGCTATAGGTGTCTTTGTGTCCCTCCATGCGCTCCAGATACTCCTTCTCAATCAAAATATCAATGCACTTTTTAATGACGGGCACGTTGGGCTTAAACCGAGTCGACAGTTGATTGAGCACCTCGGAGATAAGATTCGTATGATTGAGACGCTTGCGCATTTTCATAATGCGCACAATTGCCGCCTGTATCAATAGTTTGCGATCCTCCTCGATGTGTTTGGTGACAGTCTCCTGTTCAACTTTAAGCTCAGTCTTCAACGGATGATTGATATTAATACGACGCTTCTTGCTCTTATAATCCAAGAACAATTCCACAGTTGAGTCTGGTGTCAAAGCGTTCTCGCTGTCGCTGGACGTCAGCACTTTAGCCTTGAGCAGTATTTGCAATACCTGCAACAAAAACAACACATTAATTTTGTTAAGCTTTATAATAAATAGTCCACGGTTGCTTCACCTGTATCAAGTTCTCCAGCTGGGATTGTGTATTGTCTCGGAGTTGTTGCACTGTAAAGCTGAGCTGATCGTTAAACTGCAACAGCACCGACATTTGGAACGTGCTCACTTGCAGCGTGTAGACGACATTGCTGCGGTTCACGTTCATTATGAGCTCGCCCTTGCACTTGTGATATAGCCAATTCAGTTTGCGGCCCGAATGGCGCGCTGAGTAGAATATGGTGAACTGTTGAACGGAACGTTCCAATTCCGAGGGCAGCAAAAAGTTGTTATTTTGCGTGAAGGGCCAGGCGTTTGTTGAGAGCACCTCGATGCCAAAATCAATTTCGGATGTTATGTTTTGGGTCTTTAGGTACTCCTTGAAATTGGAGTTCAAATCCTTGGACAGACCAATGTCCTGGAACATGCGTTGCAGCTTGACAGTGTACTCATAGCCGCACGTCTGCTTCAGCTTGGAGATCATCATTGCCTCGGCATCGTCCGACGCCGATGTATGACTGACTAAACGCTTTGCCAGCATATTTGAGTAGTACTTCTGGAAGACATCCTTATCCTCAATGTATTTGAAGACGACCATCACCTGATTCAGATTATCCTCAAGCTCCTTGTCTTCGGGATTCTTTGAGGATTTCTTGAGCAAGAGATCGCAGTATTTGGCCAGCAATTCTGGCGATTTGCCGGCATTGTTGGGTCGGGTAACCACATTTGAATTTATAAATTTGCCGCACGCCTTGTCCAATGAGGCCACAAATCCGTTGTCATTATCGAATGCGGTCAGAACGAGCGCATTATACTTTTTGTGTGTATCGAGTATGGTTTGTACATAGGTTTTTGGATCGTTGGCCGCGTCGCTGGTGCAACACTTCTCGATTGCCTCCGTGCCCTGTTGCAGGATGTGATCCTCGAGTATTTTTTTCAATTGGTCAAGGTTTTTGGGCGAGAGCGCAACCAATGAATACATCCGCTTCAGATCTTCATTTCGGTCAGCGTTCAACAAGTTTTGGAACTCGGTTTGGAATAATTTCAGATGCTTATCAATCAGGACCTGGGTGTGTCGTTAAATGTGTTTAAAGAGATAAAAAACTACAAATTAAACAAGTACAAAATTCTATGCGAAGGATAGCAAATAAATTTTAACGATAAGTCAATTTTGATTGTGAAGAACGATTTCTACTGACCTGTTCACATGTTGTTTTCAAGATTTCCGCCGTTGTCTCGTGCAGGTAGGACAGTGCATTCTTGGAGTCGCGGCCACGGACACGTTGCTTCTCTTCCTCCAGACGGTTCTCGACATGCTTCAAGTACTCGGTCACCGTGTTGGTCGATAGGAACGCATCAGACTTCTTTTCGTAGAAAGCATACGTTTCGGCTATGAATTTCACCTCGAAATTATCCTTATAGACGGATAGCTTTCGTTCGGTGGCATCACTGTCATCCTCGTTGAAACTCAGCTCGACGTAGCATTCAATAACATCGCGGACCAGGGCACGATTTATTAGCTTGCCGTTACGCTCCTCCTCAATGGACTTGAGGATCGCCTTGGTCACTGGCTCGTTGAGCACCTGAAACAGGTGCCCCTTCCAGGCGACCAAAGCCAGACGGTAGATCTTGTAGATGCCCTTTTGACCCTCCTCACACTCCCGCTTCACCCAATTGCGGTTGAGATAATTGCAAATGCCATCGAGGACGGTGCTGGAGAACTGATACGATTTCCATTGCCTGGTATAGCGCGAGAGGAGCACCTCCTCGCCACTAATTGACTGGAAGGTGGCCAGCAAGTCCTGCAAGTAATCCTTCAGGAACAGTTCCAGGCGATCGTACAGCTTCTTGCCCACCAACTGGGCACCACCCGCTTTACCGCTGCTCCGACCACTCGGTGCTGCGCTAACGCTCGTACAATAGTCATAAACGTGCGTATAAAATCTCATGTACTGTTTACGCGTTAGCGACTTTTCATGTTTGAATATTTGCAGTATGCCCTCCACTAGCTCCTTCCAGATGTCGTCCAAATTGACGGGTCGCTGTGTGGTTTGCGAGTTGCTCGAACGGTTCATTTTGGCAGCCGGGGGCAAATCTGGTTTGCCTTCTACCCGTTCCTGTTGCTGTTCTTGTTGTTGTTGTTGTTGTTGTTGTCGCTGATACTGCTGATCCTGCGGTGCTAGAACGACAACTGGCGCGGGCGACTGGGACGTGGGTTGACTGTCCTGATTGCGTCGTTTGGCTGCTAATCTTGTCTTGGGTGTTTTGGTCGGAATTTTGGCAAATCAAGTGTAACAATTTATGGGGGAGATATAAAATATGTGTTTTTTTTCAATCTGCAAAAATAGATATAGATATATACACAACAAAATCAGTCGATTGTAGCAGGCATCGAAATATTAATTCGAAATACCCTATATATGAGATTCATAGTAACCCGTAGATACCCTGTGCTATCTCTCACGTACACACGCACTAACACACTGAAACACTCTCTCACTTACTAACTGACTTAGTCACTCCAAAAGTGTGGAAATCGTCATACCCGTTTTAAAAATCTTACTGGGTGTAGGACACTTGTGTGAATGCATATGGTGTAAATATGCATAAAAAATATCCCTTCAAGTTAAGCCCGAAGCTCATACGAAAATATGTAATCTGATATGTCGCAAACATACTTACAATTAACACAACTAAAATATGTAGTAACTGTTAAATGTGCCCTTGCAGCACATACAAATAAATACATATATACATACATACATAAATATGTTGGTATGGAACCAAGTGGCAATTTGTGCATTATGAGCATATTACTTCCTGATGAAATAAACATACACACACTTCTCCACACACACACACACACAACCAATAACTTCAAGTACACAATTTTTCATGTTTACTCAAATATTTTATATATTTTCTTGCACAAGGAAATGTACTCGTAAAAAGTTGTCTTACATTTTCACTGGCGTATAGTCTCTGACGTCGTGATTTCCCTTTTGGAGCACACGTACTTTTTTCACCTTTTGTTCGCCATTTTCACAGCACTGGCACTGACACACACAGGTAAAAAGTTTCTCAGAGCTATGAATTTTAACAGCAATTTACCTGTTTCCAGATATTTTTTAATGTTATGCGTGTTTTTTATACAATTTGCAGTACTTATTTTACTGTAATTTAACTAAATAAACGATTTTTACCGTTTGTTAAAATTACTTTTTCCAACCAAAAAGAAGCAGATTAGGGATGTCCGATATACAACGATATTTTATAAGATATCGATGTATTCTTAGATACATCGCCTTAGCTATTGAGCAAATTTCATTGGTGTGGCACCACTGTTCGTAGTAGGCTGGCAGGTCGACATAACCAATCCGATAACACGACTGTCACTTTTGCATCCCTAATCACATAGTCAACGGCAGCGATAATATTTTGTAGCCCTAGTCAGTGTAAATAAATAAAAAATAAAACAGCGTAGCAGCTTTTCGAAACGCCAGAATTACGTGCTTACTGTTTGGTGCACAGGCAGTTAAATTAAGAATATATAGATGGAGCATCTCTCGCAGAGGTGGCACATTTTTGGGGCGGCACTGTTATTGACATTGTTGCTGCTGCCCAACAGCCAAAGCGACGCAACGGCCACAGCAAAGGCCGCAGGAAATACCACAGATGAACGCAGAATCGTAAAGAAGGACCAAGCACTGCCTCCACCGCTTCCTCCGGCGCAAGATAGTGCTGAGCAACAGGCCCCTGGGGTAGCTTCTGCTACAGAAAAAGTAGTGGTCATAAGTGAAAAGCCTCTGCAGTTATCGCCCGTTGTGGGCCAAAATGGCCATCAAGCCGGCGTTCTGCCGCAAGAGGATGTGCACATTGAGCATTCGAATATAGGCAACAACGATGACTTTCCGGATACATATGCAACCGTATTCTACGTCCTGGTGGGCATAACCAGCTCAGCCATTTTTCTTCTAGTATTACGCATATATCGGTATGTCGAGCTTCTATCAGCTTTTTAGATCAGTATATTACGTGCGAAGCAAATTTCAACATTTATATTTTCATTTGTGTTTGGTTACTGATAACGAAAATATTTTGTTCGCTCACTTTTCATTCCAGTCTACGCTTATCGCGCGCTGAGCGTAAGTACGGAGTGCAGGGGGATCGCGCCAATCAGGAGTTGACACCGCTGCCAATGGCCATTGAGGATGTGAACAGCGATGAGGAGGAGGATCACACGCTGTTCGAGGTCAACCGGCAGAGCATACGCATATTATGAAATCCACGAAACACACAGAGCAGGCAGACCAAAGGTCTGGCCGGGCGCATCACGATTCTCATTTAAGAAACTTGCCTTGTCTCAGTTGCTCTCTGTATCAATTGTATTTGTAATTGTTTCTAGTGTATCGTAGTTACTAACAATGCCTTAATTAATTTGAATTGCCTTGTAAGATTTTTGTGCATTTTTCAAGTTCAAGTTTAACGAAAACAACAACAACAACAACAACAAACAAAAAACATTTGTGATACCAAAATATATGTATGTAAGGAGCTGCAAGAATGCATACTAAAAAAAGCTTTTCACTTATTTTCTACATAAACATAACTAAAAACAAAATATATACAAACGCTAACGCAACCTGTAAGTGCGTGTGTAAACAATGTGAACTTAATATAAAACAAAATGTGTTTTTTAAAGCTTTTACACGTTGGCCCATTAGTTTTTCGAATTTTTTCTTTTCTTTATTTATCGACACACACACGTCATTGTACAGTAGACTTAGTATTAATACAGTAAGCATTTATAATGAACGAATTCTCTCATACTTTTTAGACTGGCGCAAAATGCACATACAAACTTAATAGCTAAGATCACAAAAATAATTTATTAACAATACTGCGGCTGCGGCTGCCAAACCAAGCACAACAAACATGTTGTCCCTCCAATTAGTGAATAGTGACGACTAAACTATGGCTAATACTACAAATTAGTTAGCTTAACGTGTTTTTGTTTTCGATTCGTTGTACGTATTAAATACGTTTATACGCAGGCGTCTTGTAAATATTTAATTACACATTTTCAAGTCCTATTTGCAAATATATCTTATAAGTAATATTTATTTATCTTGTAATATATTCTCATTTGCAAATAAGACGTGCGTATAAACGTAGTGTTATTGTTGCTCTTATTGATCTATGAATTACTACGGCACTGTAATTTTGTTTGTATGCGATATTAATATATATATGCTAGTTAGTTAGTTTATTGGCTAAATCATGCTGCCGAACATTCGCTTGCCGCGCGTTAAAACCAAACTGACAACCATTACGGTCAACAGAAAGAAAACCAGACTTAGAAACGTGGTGATGAAGCGACATCTTTGGCGGAACTTCTTCTCCTTTTCCATTTTGAGGCGTAGCTGCTCGGCGCGCGGCAAGTCGAGCGTAAAATCCGATTCGGGACGAGACGATGGCTGCACGAAATTCAAAATGAAACGAAAAATTAAATATATGTATATACTATATATAAATATAAAAATAAACGCGCAAAGTTCGTTGGTAAGTGGTGGATCCATTAAAATAACTCATATTACTTGTTAATATACTGTTCTTTTGAATCTGTTTAATATAACGACTGTGCTCTAATTGGGAGTGCCCAAGCTAGAGATACCCTGCATTACCCTGCGTTCGTGCACTTGAGAGAGAGATATGTATATAGAGGGAAAGAGAGAGGGGGAGAGAGTAAAAGAGAGAGAGAGAGGGAAGGAGAGTAAAAGAGAGAGAGAGGGAAAGTAAAAGAGAGAGAGTAAGAGAGAGAGAGAGCAAGTGAGAGAGAAATAAAGTAAGTGAGAGAGAGAGATAGAAAGTAAAAGAGAAAGAGAGAGGGAGTAAGAGAAAAGAGAGAGTAAGTGAGAGAGAGGGAGAGTAAGAGAGAGAGAGAGAGTAGAAAAGAGAGAAAGACTAGGAGAGAGAAAGAGTAAGTAAAAGAGAGAGAGAGAGAAAGTAAGTGAGTGAGAGTCAGTGAGAGGGAGTAAGAGAAAATAGAGAGTAAGTGAGAGAGAGAGACTAGGAGAGTAGGAGACAGAGAGAGTAGGAGATAGATTGAGAGAGTGTTGGATCTCCCTCAGGGAGTAAGAGAAAAGAGAGAGTAAGTAAGAGAGAGAGAGAGTAGGAGAGAGGGAGAGTAAGAGAGAGAGAGAGTAGAAAAGAGAAAGAGAGAGTAGGAGAGAGAGAAAGTAAGAGAGAAAGACAGAGTAAGAGAGAGAGTAAGTGAGAGGGAGTAAGAGAAAAGAGAGAGTAAGTGAGAGAGAGACAGAGAGAGTAGGAGAGAGAGAGAGAGTAGGAGAGAGAGAAAGTAGATGATAGATTGAGAGAGTGTTGGATCTTCCTCAGAGTAACACTAACCTATACAAAAAAACACAACTTTTCGAAAAAAAAAACTTAAATTACACACACACACACTTTACTGAAAACACCAAAGGTCTGCAGGCCTTACTTGAATTCTTGAGAATCGCATAGAGGGGCCTATGTTATGTCTGCTAGACATTAACAGAGATTTTCTTAAAGAACTACGTGTACTGCAAACCATTTTTAAAATAATACAGGACTTGCATTTAAATATCATATAAAACATTATTACCTTAAAATGGGAAAAATGTTTCTTTTCTCTTACAAACATTCGCAGAAAGTATTAAACGTATTAATTAATTTCATTAGTCTCGCAATTGGGCTAATTAATATTTTGCGTTCAAAAGTTGGCTCTGCCTGGCGCTCTTTATGCAAATCGGTTATGCACATGCGTTTTATTCAAATACCGAGATAACAACCATTATGGAAGACCCAGTTGAACCATCGCCAATCCAAGTTGGCCCTCAGTTACCAACGACGGATGCTTTGATTGCTTTGACATTGATGCTTCTGTTTGATGCTTTTGATTGAACTCAAATTTTAGTCGCTGCATTGATCTTATTATAATATTTATCCGATCCCCTTGTTCAAAATAATGTTATGAATGAATTTAATTTTAATATTTTGTACAGGGTATCTTTTAACAACTAGAGACTTTTTTTTGATTAATTTGTAAATCAAGCTCAAAAGGCAATATTTTGTGTACCATAAATCACAACATAAGCATTGCATATTATACACGTAGATTTTTGCAATAGCTGCGAGGCGTGGCACAGAGCCCACACACAAACACACACAAACGCACGCACATATACACAGATGGAAAAAGGGCGCAACGCACAACAATTTGACCCACTAAGCGGCCGTTGTTGTTGTTTTCTTTTGCGCATCATCTTGTGTTTTTCTTTTGTCAGTTGCCGGTTTTAAATTTTAGCGACACAACCTTGAAAACTGTTTAAAAAAATATAAATATATATATACACAAATGTATATTGTATGTCTGTTATTTATTTTGCAAGTGTAACAGGTATGTTGTTGATTTTTTTTCGTTTATTCTGGTAAGATATTGTATATTGCATAATATCAACAATTGGGCACACTTTTTAACCGGATGTTAGGTGTGCACCAAAATTCTATAATAGCTCAAAAATAATCGTTGTCACGGGATTTGCGGGCAATTTAAATATTTTCAGCAAGTGAAAGTTACGCATATGCAATATAGTCATTAAAAGGGCATTCAATTTAAAGTGCTCACACACACACACACACATTTTTGAGGTGTGTGTTGAGTGTGTGTAAGTGTGCCCAGCTGAACAATTCGCATTTTTGCACTTCATTGTGGTATCTCATTTATTTATTTATTTTGTATTTTTTTTGTTGTGCACATTGTCTACGGTTCGTTTTTGGTGATCGGTTTTGAGCCCGATTATTACGAGTTTGAGTTTGGGTTTCAGTTTCAGTTACACACACACACACATACAAACATATATATGTATATGACATTCCATGCGAAATGAGAAATTAAACAACTTTGCGGTATCTTCGTTTGCCTTCCGGCTTCTTTGCACAGCTTCTCTGCCCTGCCGCCTTCTCCTGCTATGCTTTGTTATTAAGTTTGCTTTTTTTCTCTCTCTCCGCTTTTACATTGATGTTCGTTAAGTTGTCTTAGGTCGCAGATGCCTTTTGTTGTTGTTGTTGCTGCTGTTTATCAGTCAAAGTACTTTGAAAACACGACGTAATCGAAGCGTCGACGTTGTCGGGCAAATTACCGCATCGCCTCTTTTGTGTGTGTATGTGTGTGTGTGTGAGTGTGAGTGTAACGGTCTTATTGGCTTGGTAAGCAAACCAAGTGCATATGCATTGGATACCTCAGTATTTGAAGGGCTCTTAAAAATCTCAAACTTAAATTGCCATCGATCGCAGACTCACATGAAAAAAAAAATATCATAAAATATGTGTCAAATTCTTTGACAAAAATGGTTAAAACATCTATGGAACTGTAGCGTTTTCTAACTGTAAAATATAAGTGTCACTTAAGTTAGGTATCTCAGACAGGCTCTTGCAGCAGGAATCCTCCATTGGAATAAGCCAATATACAAAAAAAATATATATACATAATATAAAATAACTAATAGGAAAAGATAATCAAGAATAGTATCAAAAAATTTATAAAAAAAATATAAAAGCATCAATTTTAAGTTAGGAAATTGTTATATATTAATAAATTTAAAAAAGTTCTAAGTAGAAAATTTGGCAAATTTTTGGAATATTTCCATCATAGCCATCATTCGTACTCGGGCTAACATGATAAATTTGGATATCAATAAAATTTAGCTCGTTGATAATGAGTTTGATTTCAGTGATTATCATGATTATCGATCGCTTGTCTTACTATATGGTATGGTAATTTAAATACAGCCGCAGCTCTTGACACAAATCAAGAATATATAAATTTATATATTTAATTGATTTATCTATTAACTTAATTGAAATACGGTAAGGGTATCGAAAAGAAGAAGAGTAGTAAATTAACTCGCATGTGAATTTTGAATGTCAACTTATTAGACCACGCCCTAATGCCAAAAAAAAAAATGTGACTTGGCTAATTTGCAAATGATGCCACTCAATAAATTATGGGTATACCAAACAAGACAGACAGACAGACCTAATATTGATTCGTTTAGCATATGCACATAAACTATAAACATTTGTGAATATGAATACATATATATAATGTGAACTGAAGCCGATTGCTGTAAATTCCCACAAATCTGGCCTTGGAATAAATTCGACAGCGCCCCGTTTTTATTTGCCAATGCTAAGCAATAGGCATAAGGTTCAAAAGAAAATCCACAGATTTGGTTGCCTTTTAATTTGCAACACACGTTTTTCACTGACATTGAAACCAACTATAAATATGTACACTATATATATAAACTTTTTTTTGGCTGTAAGTTGGCTAAGTTTAAAGGTGGTTATTACTAAATGCAAGTGCTGGAAGTGAAAACTAATTTCAGCACGTACTCTTGTTAACTGCTTAAATGCATGCTTTATAAATAATAATAATAATAATAATAATAATAATAATAATAATAATACTAATAATAATAATAATAATAATAAGACACAATTATTTGGGTATACATAAATAAACTTTTATATCACGAGTATCTCTAAAAATGGAAGTTCGATGAAAAAACCAGCTGATCAAAGCACTTTTCAATTTATTTTATTTGTGACATTTTTAACTGATTTATTTTTTAAAATATTTATTATTGATTTTAAATATTTTAGATGCTTACTAAATTGATATTGCCCATTTTTTTGCTGCTTTTCTTTTATGGCCAATGTGCACGGCTGGAAGTTAAAAAGTGAACTGACTTTCTTGGAAAAAGACTCTTAGCCATCTTAAGACAATGCAGACAGACGCAATAATAATTTGCACAGATCAGAAATTAGCGGTTAAATGTAAATTGAGGCAATATTGTGGAAATAAGGCGGGAATGGCTAAGACATAACTATATATATATGATAAACAATATTTACTATATATGTATTCAATTATGCAAGAAGTCATTTTATGCACTTTTTCTGTATTTTTTTTTTCAAAATAAATATTTATAAATTTCTTTTTTTGCAGCATTGAAAACGCATTCAACGGTAACTAACTGAAAACAACAACGAAACGGGAAAAGCCGCAAAATACAAAACAGGCAATTGAGAACTAAAGGAAGGTGGTTTGCTCGGAAACAGTTAAAAAGAAAAAAACGGTAGCAACAGCTACTCGAATCTTGTCAGTGTGTCAGTCAAGTCAGTTGGACTGAAATAAAAGGAACGACGTGTTTTGTGTGGGCGTGGCATATTGCCAAATCGCCATTTACCGCAAACCAGGCAGTTAATTAGTTGAGTCCACTTGGAATTGTGCACGTGGCGTATGAGTAATCAGCCGCAATGTGAGCTCCAACCAGCTAACAGTTGCCAGGCAACACACAGCTTCCGTTAGCTGCTGGCCATGTTAGTTTATGTAAGCCGTGGTTTCGATAATTTTAGCCCAAATTGCAGTTATGGCAACGAGAGAAGCTTCAAAGCTGAATTGATTTCCAAGGATACTATTTGAATGGAACCTTATATCTTGTTAATTAAAATATTCCTCAATTCAATTCAAAATTCAAATGATTGCAACTTGTTAGGCGACCCTCGCAGCGCCGCTGGCTGAGGAACTAGGTACTCTACAGAAAATCAAATAAAAACAAAACAAAACTTTTGTCGCTTTTGGTTTGCTCTTGGCCAAATGGTTATTGCCAAAACACCCAGTTGCATTTTGCTGTTTTTGATGGGTGGCGATGGCGATTGCAACACTTTGTGGCAGCCACTTCTAAACAGCAGCAACAAACAGCAGCGGCAGCAACTTTTGCGACCAGATCGCCTTACATTTTGCTATTCGTGTTCATTTTTGTTTCGTTTTCGTTTTCATTTTTCGTATTCGTATTCGTTTTCGTTTTCATTTTGGCATTCATGAGAGCAAACGAGTTTATACGCCGGTCAATTTGCCGTGGGACGAGTTTCGTTTTCGCGAACAGCAGGCGAAAAAGGGGGAGGGGAGGGCGGAGGGGGCGCACTCATTATAGCCAGCTTGTTTTTGTCAGCATCCTTCTTGTGCTTCATAATGTTGTGGAAGCGTCCTTAAAGGTCATTCGAGTTGTAGGGCAACAATGCGGGCAGTTTTTATTTATTTTATTTCTCTGTTTTATTTTTTGTTTTGGTGTCTGCCACTTGTTGCAGTTGCAGTGTATCTGGGCCGCAATCAATGGCGGTCAGTTGGTCAGCCAGATAAGCAGGTAGCAGAGCTACCTGTTCGCCAAGATGCTGCAGGCCCGCCTGCTGTATGCTCTTAACGGAATTTTAAGGTTAACCGGTACAGTTTTGTTGTTGTTGTTGTTGTTTTTGTCTTTCAATCTTCGTTGGCTTTGCCTTTTGCCACTAACTGTTTCGATTTGTATGATAGCCGCTTGCAGTTAACCTCAAGTTCAAATCCCACTCGTGAACGTGCAGCACTGATAAATAAATATAAGTACAATCTACGTGCACACCACATCAATATACAAATATATATATATATATATATATATATATGTATATATATGTATATAGTTGTAACAAAGAGCAGGGTTTATTCACCGAAGTCGTGCTCTTACCAATTTCTGATTTTTTAGCTGAGTCAACCAAAAACTGTTTCGCATTGGCATTGAAAGTGAAAACTCATTGAGATTCTCTATGCATTGGCCAAGGGGCCCAAACAAGGCCCACAAAATTCGCTTGATTCGTAGAGCGGATGTTGCATAAACCGTAGGAAATTCAACTGCTATAAAGAGCCAAGTTCTATTCGCCCAAAAATCATAAAATTTGGCAGTAATTAAATGGGTTTTTTGCATACTCAACAGAAATGACAGAATTTAAATGGGAACTATGAGCCAAAAAAAACTTGTAAAAAATGTAATAAAATAAATAATAAAAATAATAAATAAAATAAATAATTATAATTATCAAATTCTTCAAATTTCTGCAACAATTCTTTAAAAAGAAGACAAAAAAAAATAGCAACGATGCTTTTGAAAAAGAGTTGATTTGATATGTTATCGATACCTCTCATTGAGCGACGCTGTGTCGCATTTGAATGCAAGCCAAACAATTAAGTTGAACAGAGCTGCACACGATACTTTTCGATGTAATTTCTTAGATTTGTGTCTTAATGACATGCTGATCTGAACAGTAGCCTCCTGGTGGCGGCACGCACATCATTAATCATTAATCATAATGCCAATACACGAGTGCGCTACCAAATCGAACATTGGCCATGACAGCGATAATATCGCATATCGCCTGTCGCATAATAAACTCCCAATCAGAAATTCAGCAGCAACAACAATAATAATAATGACAATAATGATGATGGCGTCAATGCTGGTGACGATGGCGTTGGCAACGCATCCGCTGCTGCTCATTGCTGCCGCACGGGGGCAGCATTCACGAAGCTGCTGCAGCTACTTGTTGGCAACTGCCACCAAGTGTCGGTCACATTGCGGCCAAGGATGAAATTAATAAACGCTTGCACGAACATGCAGCAAACGATTCGAGCCAAATTGATGCCATTTACATTGGCAAATTAATGAGTTTGCCGCTGCAGTCGCGCTTCCCATTCTCCAATCCCACTGAATAACCGCCCTCGAATCTATCGATCTAAGCTTCAAAACAACAGTTAGCCGATGGATTTTGGCGGACTTGACCCCAAAATGTTGCTTGCTTTTATGTTTAGTAGCAATTAGACACAGCATTAATCATACGCCCCGTTGCCTAAACTTCTGGCCGTCTTCTAAGCACTCTTTCACTGAGCGGGAGCGGAAGCGGGATCGGGAGACACAGGTGGGGATTGACCCATATTAGCTAATATTTTGTGCAGTTAAAGTTTAGTCTCTTAAGTTGTTTCAAAATTATCGATTATTTTGCGATAATACGAAAACTGTGCGATAACTCAAAAAATCATGTCAATAAACCGATATTTATCGATCATATGAAAATACATCGATAAATATCGATTCGTGGCATGCATAATGTCAATAAACTGATATTTAGCGAGAGTACGAAAATGTATCGATAAATATCGATTTAGTGACATTGTTTTTGGAGCATATCTAAGAAACGTAAAGATCGAAAGCTATTAAATTTAGTGTAATATAAAAAAAAACACCTAACCAATTTAATTTTACACCCTCTGCTCCCTCTTCCCCACATACTCACATATGAGAGCGTCGGATGGGCGCTACTGATGACCAGTTCGCCGTTGTGCCGCTGCTTGCCCAGCAGTGACTGATGCAGTCGATTGGTGCCGTAGTACATCTCCCAGATGCTCGGCTTCTTGCGGTGCCATTCGGCGGCGCTGTCAATTTTATCACCGCCGTTGCCCAGGCGCGATCTCGTGTTGTCCGCGTTCAGCACGGGCTTGTGGAAGGTCAGGTTGCGCTGCAGTTGGGTCACCATTGTTGTTGTCGTCTTCAGTTCCAGCGGTGGTGTGGGTGTGGGTGTGGGTGTTGGTGTCGGTGTGGGCGTGTTCGTGGGCGTGGCACTGTGCGAGAGCGTTGTGGTCTCAATATAGCACTCGGCAACGGGAAAGATCTCGGTGATGGATTTGCGCTTCATCTTAAAGTTGGGATCGCTGGCACAACGAATGGTCATGATCTGTTCGCGCACGCTCAGCGGCCGGCCGCTGGCGGAGATTAGGACGCCATCGCGCACAGATTCATACGCATTCAGCTGCAGGTCACCCGCATAGCTCCGGCGTCGTTCCAGCGCATTCTGCAGCCGGACCACGTGCTGCTGTCGCCCCAGGCCGCTGCACAGCTGGCGCAGCTCCAGTTCGCTGTGCTGATTCATGCGCTGCAAATAGGATTCGAGCTCGTTCTTCAGCGTCTGTATCATGCCCTCCAGCTCCTGGGGTATGTCCGTGGTGGGCGTCGGCGTCAGCAGCCGAATCTTGTCGCGCACATCCTCGAGCAGCTCGCGCGTGCTCTGGAAATGCAGCTGATCCTCGTAGCGTTTGGCATAGCTGGCATTTGTGTTATCCACATGGTAGGCATCTTCCGGACAGGAGTTGATGTATTTGGCACACTTGTAATTGTTCTCCTCGAGCTGCTCGTCGCTCAAAAAACTCGGATTATCGATGCCAGCGCGCAGCTGTTTTTGCTGCAGCTGCTGCTGCTGCTGTTTGGGTTGCAGCAGAAATGCATCGAAATCAATGTCCAGCAGTGAGTCATCCAACTGCTCTAGTTGCTCCAGTTGCTGCTGTCGCTGTGTCGCATAGCCCTCCATAATCGTGGGCAGCTGATTGTAGGCGCGCAGCTTCTCACCAATGTCCAGGTGGCTGGATCCTCGCTCCGGCGATGCTTGGGCGCTCTCCTGCTGCGCATAGATGCCGGGCAGCGTCTTCAAATGACGATCCAAATTCTCAATGCTCGTCTCCAGAATGCGCAGCTTGTCGCTGTAATGCGGCAGCTGCTGCGGCTTGGCTTGATCCGCTGCCAGGCCAGAGGCAGCAGACGCATCTGGCATCTCCAAATGCTGACTAATCGCTGTTGTTGCTCCATTGGCCGTCACTTTCGTTGGCAGCTGCAAAGCTGGTCGCTGCTTGGCTGACGCTTTGCTCTTCTCTTTCTCGCCGGCTTCTAGGATATCTATGACCGGTTCACAGTAGATGTGCTCGTCCAGCGAGTAAGTGGAGCACACATGGGAGCTATAGTAACCGGACGAGCCGCTTTTATCGGTGGAATAATGCGAACCGCTGCCAGCCGCTGTTGTTGATGTGCCCGCTACTGCAGTAGATGTTGTTGCTGCTGCTGCTGCTGCTGCTGTTGCTGTTGCTGCTGTTGTTGCTGTGCCCAGGCCAGAGTCGGTGGTGTGTGTGCTGCTGGCATTGGATGCAATGGAGCGTTTCTTGTTTCTCGTTTCAGGTTGGATTTCATTTGGCCTGGTCGCCGATGGAACCGTCTCGCTCTCAAGATCAGCCGCGTGGATCACTGAGAGCGACGTTGTCAATGGCATTGAAGTTGTTGTCGCACCAACACTGGACAAGAAAAACGGAAAAACAGAAGAGACAAAATGTGTGAGAAAAATCATCATCATTGAAAAGTCTAAAACTCTGTTGAAAGGGAAACTTCGTGTTGCCACGAAAGTGGTTTTTAAGCCAGTCCAACTGAACACGGGCCAACATGTATGTGGGTTAGTAGTTTTCTTTACGACACGTTTATTTTTATTTTTTATTATTTTTAGCAGCTGGTTTCGCTCTCGATTTGCCACGAGCCAGTGCAAACATATTTTTTTTTTTTGTAGCAATCGCAGCTGTCAAATCAATAAATCTTCCAGCTCGACGCAACTTATTTAATGGTTGTTTAATGTGCCTGGAATTCTCAGGGGTTGCTCAGCTTTATAGCTAGTCTAGAGTATAAATTGTTTACATTTTAACGCATTTTTAACTGCTGCCTACCAGGCACACACACACTACACACACACACACTCAAATAAACAAACAAAAAAATCGCAACATTTGAAATTCAACATCAAAATTCAATTCCGAATCAAAAAGAAACTCGTTCTAAACAGGATTTCAGCTTGAGTAACCGTTGCAATTGGTTTTTATTATAATTTTTTTTGGAGATATTTGTATATTTTTTTTTTTTTAAAGTCAGCTCAGCACAAGTGCAACATGAGGTTTGCTTGATTCCAATTTTTTTTTTTTGCCCAAGACATTTCCTAGTATTGTTATTGTTGAAACTCATATTTTTTTAGAATATCTCTCTAATTTTTTGTAAAATATGTATATATATAAGCATACAAGTTGAAAAAAGTTGAAATATTTATCTTTTACATTTTTATACTTTTATTTCAAATGATCGATAACTCATTCCGTTTTTTATTATTGGTATTAATCGGTTTTTTGACTCGGTTTTTTAGTCATAACTAAAAAACGAACCATGAACAAAAAGACCTTCCCTATGAAAATCGGTTGAGTTTGAGTTAGAGTACATATTCGAAAATTTTTGACATGAATTTGGACCAAAAATTTTATTTTTCAACTTAAATGTAGCATTCATCTAGACACCGAACCATGAACAAAAAGACCACCCTTTTGAAAATCGATTGAGTTTTGGCAAAGTTACGACTGGGTAAAGTTGAGGCCTATCCTTATATGGGAACACTAGGCTATATATTCGAAAATGTTTGACATGAATTTGGACCAAAAATTTTATTTTTCGACTTAAATGTAGCATTCATATAGACACCGAACCATGAACAAAAAGACCACCCTTTTGAAAATCGGTTGAGTTTTGGCAAAGTTACGTTTTGGTAAAGTTGAGGCCTATCCTTATATGGGAACACTGTTATAATATTGGTCTGGAACCAATAAAATGTTTTTCATTTAACAAATTTTTAATACGAATATTGTATTGAATATTAAAAGCGAATTCATTTAGCTGCAGGCTTATTTAAGTGGATCGATTTACAAGTCGACCTGCAGTTTTTGGCCCGGAGGCGCTGTTGTTTTTTTTTTATTTTTCGTGTGTTGTATTTAAGAACCGTTTGTTGGTCTTACTTTGTGCACTGGGTCAGCAGCAGCCTAAAAATCGCTCGAAAATTGCGTAATAACGGTCTTCGTGTTGCAGTTTGTCGCCGTTCTTATATATAGCAGCAACAAAATTGATAAGTTGCGATCGGTTAAATTCGGTTTGGCTGCGGACTTGGACTTGGGCTTGGTTTTCAATTGGGGGACTGAGGCTATGCTATGGTTATTAAGACCAGCTTGTTTATCGATGCGTTTAGTTTGGTTTGTTAAGTTCGGTGAATTTTTTTTTTTATTTTTGAAATTTTTTTTTTATTTTTTTTTTTTGGCTCGATATGTAATCGACAAGGTTAACGTTCCATCGCGGCTTAGAGCATGAAATATTTTGCAATATTTGCGTATTTATTTGTGAGCCGTGTTAATTAAAATGTTCAGCCTCGTTTGCATGTCGGAACACGGAGCCGTTAACGCAGTTACTAGAAACTATTTCTGTGTGTGCGAGTGTGTGTGTGTGTGTGTCCGCTAATTATTGTTGACTTGGCTGCCACAACAAATTACACTTTGGTTCAACAGCTTTGGTTTAGTTTTCAGACAAACTAAAACTAACCAACGTCCTTCTACACAACTAGTTAACTGTACCCAACTTTATATATATACTACTATAGTTAATAAATCAATCAAACTAATCGCGTTTCCATTGCAGCGATTACTTTGAATATATTTCGCACATGCTTAGGCCAGCAAAGACTTTTAGATGGATTGCCCAAAATGAGGCATTGACCCTGGCATACCCAACGCCTTGTTTAAGAGTGTTGTGAATACAAATCACAACGCATCGGATCGGATCGATTGTGGCTAATAGCGGTAATACTTAACAGTCAAATTGACCGTGTCGACTAACTGCATTCATGAGCCCGATATTACTGGGAAGGCCGACATTGATGCAATCGGCCACATGGATCGGAGGAATAGATCGTATATAGCATATATATAGCTACTGTTTAACGGTTATAAAAATCTTTTCGTGCTTAACATGCACAGCAGACCCAATGGGAAAGGACAAGACAATGTGCATAGAGTCGTAAACAAGATATCAAGTTTATATCAGTGTATATATTATATATAGTATATATAAGTATGCTATAATTGCATTAACCTTGCGTGCCATTAAATGGAAGGATTTCTGAATGCGTAATCAAAATTCTGTGAAATTCAAAATAACACAACATTGATTTTGGCTACTGTGTGTTTTATATACTCTTTCCAAAGGGTAGCACAATTTTGTGACCAAATAGGTAAATGTACATGATAAAAATTTAAATAACTATCTCTATTAAAAACACAAATGTTTTGATTAAAAATATTAAATTTGTATCTTTTTTTCTCTGACTGATTATCTGTCAAAAATGAAGTTGTTTTAAAAATAAAATTGTTTTTTTTTTTAAAGTATTTAAAACCTTGATGTGAAAATATATATTTATATAATATATATAAATAGTTCAAGTTATCTGTAGCTTAACTGACTTATTATTATTTTAATATTTTTAAAATATTATTATTTTAAAAATCAATTTTTAGTTGTATTTGTAAAAGTCTTTTAAACATTGAACTAGAAATATGTTGATATAAAAATGTTAGAGTATTTAGTGTTTGGCAAATCTTTAGACAACTTTTCGTTTATGTTGCCACTTAAATTAGTCAAGTTATCTGCTGCTTAACTGGCTTATCTCTGAATGTGACTAAAATTGGTAAACATCTGTAATTAAAATATATACATATATATAAATATAGACACATGTGTGTTTGTTTGTTCAATAGAAACAGAAACTATTTTCAATAAATTGCACGATTTTATGACACACATGTAAATATTTATTTGCTATTGGGGTTTCACTTGTGGCCAACAAGTATACACAAACATATATATATATATATGTATATATACAAGATCAGGTATATTTGTGTAGACATATTTCAAACCAAAACTGGCTGTGGCCTTCAGCAGAGGAGCCGCGTATGTGGCTTCTTTAATTTCAATTAATAAACGTAATTGTTGCAGCTGGCTGCAGTTGCACTCAATGCTGTTGTTGTTGTTGTTGATGCTGTTGTTGTTGTTATTTTTTGTTGTTGTTGCTGTTGACCGACGCGACGTCAAGTGTTTGGCAAGTCAAGTGGCTTCTGCTGCCGTTGCCGCTAAAAAGAGGTGAAGGCTGACGACAGGCGCCAAAAAAAAACCGCATTGCTTCGGCAACTTGCAACGTGCAACTTGAACTGCGCATCGCTGTCATTTACATGGTTGCATCCACATACAATCTGTGGCAAGTGGCACGTTGCGCATCACATGGCGCCCTTCCAGGTGTTAGCTTTATCTAAGCATTATATTATTAAAAAGCTCAGATTTGAATCAGCTTAATGCCGCCCTAATTGCCACGGAATAACATAATTAAAATGTGCTCGTGGAATTTTCGTGCAACGATTAAAGATACGCTCGTAATTAAATTACTGTTACGGAAAAAAAAAGCAAAGGGCACTTTACAGTTTTTGTCTGTTTTTCTTTGAGTTTGTTTTGTTTTGTTTTGTTTCATTTTCATGTGCGCCCTGCTCAATGCCGTCAGCGAAGGTCAGCGCCTGTTGATGCATTATGCAGCACAATTGAGGTTGAAGGCAAAATTGAAGCGTGCAACAATCACCACTAATAGGGACCCAACAATATTTAGCTGCAGAATCAATCTAATGAAGTTTAAAAGTCAAAGAAAGCAAACTAAAATCCAATTTTGAAATTTAATTTTTTTTGAGAAAAAATTTTGGATAAAAATCCAAAATTAATATAAAAATTAATATTTAAATGTACAATCAATCTATGGGAAAAATCTTAAACAAAATGGGTTCAACCATCCAAATCGGATAGGTTTTGACCGAGTTATGGTAGTTCAAAGTTAACGCAGAGGTAGTTCAAAGTTAACGCAGAACATTGTCTATGGATTTGGGAAGTTTACAAGTCAAAATTTTTGTAAATTTTGGCATGATTTTTGACCAAAAAATAAATTTACTCAGGAGTCAAAATTAAAGTAATTTTTCTACTAATTTTAATGCCAGAAAGCGAATAAAAATAAAATTTTGAGGTTTAATTTTTTTGAGAAAATTTTTTTTTCAAAAATGTAAAGGGGGGACCCTTGTATAAAAATCCAAAAATTTTCGAAAAAATTAAATTTTTCAACCGCACTAATATTTAAATGTAGAATCAATTTATAGGAAAAATCATTAACAAAATGTGTTCAACCATCAAAATCGGATAAATTTTGATTAAGTTATGGGAGTTCAAAGTCATAGTAGAACATTTACTGTGGATTCGGGAAGATTACAAGTCAAAATTTTTGTAAATTTTGGCATGATTTTTGACCAAAAAATAAAGTTACTCAGGACTCAAAATGAAAGTTATTTTTCTACTTATTTTGATGCCAGAAAGCGATTAACAACAAAATTTTGAGATTTAATTTTTTTGAGAAAAATTTTTTTTTTGAAAATGAAAAGGGGGGACCCTTTTGTAAAAACCGAAAAATTTTCGAAAAAATTAAATTTTACAACCGCACTTATATTTAAATGTAGAATCAATCTATAGGTAAAATCATTAACAAAACGGGCTTAACCATTAAAATCGAATAGGTTTTGACCAAGTTATGGGAGTTCAAAGTCATAGTAGAACATTTACTGTGGATTCGGGAAGATTACAAG